>ML439629.1:533-133860 GCA_005239525.1 Nicotiana knightiana | reverse complement strand
GCCAGAAACTTAACGGAATCAGATTGAGGGATGCCAAAGAGGAAGTACATAACAAACAGAGTTACACACAGGTCCAGGGGAAAGGGTTACAACATATGTTCAGAATTACATGTAACTAAGTGACACAAATACATGCTTATAGTGTGCTGGGGATCAGGGGTAAGGAAGAGTCCTAGTGAAACATATAAGAAGGCAGTAAAACATGTTGAAACTAAAGGGAAAAGGATAATCACATTGGTAAAATAACAAATTGGCATGCTAACTGCCAGGTAGACAACATAACCACAAGTAGAAGCATAATAGAAACAAAAGGAATTGCAATATTAAAAGAGGCATGCTGTTTTTGATGCTTTAAGTTAAACTAAAAAACATACCAGTTAAATGAGAGAATAAGTACAGAGTGAGGAGCAGTAGAGTGAAGAACAGTAGAGTCCAGAGCAGTAGAGTGTATAGTTGCTCAGTCTTGGCTTGCAGCCGACTCAAAATAGCAAGTAAACAACAAGAATAACAAGAGAGAATGTATATGTGTGTGAGAGAGTTCAGAACGGTGTATGTTCGTGTATTTGTTAATGAGGAGCAGAGAGTATATATAGTTTGAAAGCAGGTAGCAAATAAGCTAACCAGTAATAGTTCATCATAATTATATAAATAAACTCTAATTAGGATCCAATTATTATAAGTACTCCCTTTAATTAAGGAGTCAATGCTCAACGGTAACAAACTGTGATAAACAAGGAAAGAAATCAATTGAGATCCTGATTTTAACATATAAGTAGTGGTAAAAGTATAGAGCATGTGATTAACACTATATACAGAATATCCTAATTAAGGTAAGTGTATAAGAACTAATTGACAACAGGTTTATTTATAGAAATAAGGCAAGAGATAATTCTGGAAATCAACAAGAAAATCTCGAGTGAGATTCAAAACACAGGGAATCAGTATCAATCAAGGAAATATCACACAAATAAGGAAATACTCAAAGTCAGGCAATCATTATTACTCAAAGTAAAATATCACAATTTTAGGGAAATACTCGAAAATCAGTAGAGAGTATGATGTGAAAAATCAATAAAGAACTAAACATACTTATTCAGAGATTCAAAATGCTAAAACAATATCTATTTGAATGGAATATCGTATACTAAGAAAAAATCAAAAACCCTAATCATGAAATTAAGGATTCATATAAGAAAATAGCAAGTAATTAAAGGAAACAGTTAGACAAGCATGGTTTAGGCATAGGCGTCAAAGAATCAGAAACCCTAACAGTGATTATTGAGAAAGAAATCACAAGAACACATATATATACACGAAAGTAGAGCAACATGCTAGAACAGGTAAACAATACTACAAAATAAACTCGGACTCACAGATTGAACCCAAAAATTTGGGGCTTTTAACAACAGATGAATCGAACAAAGGAAAAAGCTCAGATGATGTTTAAACATGGTAAAAATCACAATATAATGCTAGGAAATTAGGAAAAGAGCTATTTTAAAAAGGATTTTGAAACCCTAGTTTTCAAAAGTGAAGAATCGTTTTAGGAAACGAGAAGATCTTTGACGAAAACATGTAAAAACCTCATAATATACACAGATCTGTTACAGATCTAAAGAAATCGGAGGGTCTAAGGTTAGGGTTTCCAGAGAAAACCCAGAGAAGAAGAAGAAAAACCCAAAATCTTACCGGCTTTTAACCGGGGGGAGAAAGATCTTACTCGAACGGTCATAGATGGTCGGAAAGATGGCATGAGATCGGAGATGGGAGTCGAACCGCCTCTGGTTCACTTGAGAACCCCCAAACGGTGACACAAGGCAAATGATGGAGTCATAAGGCTGGTGAGAGGTGAAGCCTCCATGGTTTCTGGCGAGGAGGTGGCCGGAGAAGGGGAGACAAGGGCTCAGTAGAAGGATATTTTAGAGAGAGAGGTGACAGGATTCAGAGAGACGGATCAGTGAGAAATGAGAGGGGGAAATGAGAGATGGGGGGAGGGGTAGTCGTTTAGGGTTAAATATGGTAGGGATTAATCTGGGTCGTTGATTTGAATTAATCAACGGCTCATATCGAATGAGGGATTGGGCGGGTATTTTGTAAGGACCGGGCTGGGTTATTTGGGCTAATTAGTTGGGTTAGGGGTCCAGATTAATTAGGCTAGAATTAAAAAATAAAAGTGGATAATTGTTAATACCCCATAAAATAGATAAATAATTTATAAAAATGGCTAATAATTATAAAAAATGAAATTGATGCTCAATAGAGTAAATTAAAATGATTAATTAGTATTTAAAACATGAATGACTAATTATTAAGTAAAAATAGTATAAAACATATGATTGGGCTATAATTGCAAAGTTATTTCAATCATGGCCAAAGAGTGCCAATTTGGCTAATTGTGAAATAATTTTGTCTTAGTAGGATTAAAAATAATATATTAAGTCAAGAAATATTTTGAAATCATTTGTAATGCAATTTATTAATTAATTATTAGAAGTAAAAACACTGGATGAATTAATAAAAATATGGTAAAATGATAGAAAAATATCAATTGCTATGAAAACCTGATTTTGAAGGTATATATGCAAGTTAAAAAATAATTTGAGGAAAAATTGGTCAATAGGGTGTAACGACCCGACCGATCGTTTTGAGCTCTAGCGCGTCGTTCAGCGGTTTAAGGCCATGAGTAGCTTCAGTTCAGGTATCATGACGTGCATGCGTGGTCGAAATTGAATTTCAGGAAGTTCGGAGTTGATTTGGAAAGAAAATTCTCAATTTTGGGAGCTTTAAGTTGGAAGAATTGACTGGGGTCGGATCTTTGAGTAAACGACCTCGGAATCAGGATTTGAAGGTTTCAGCAGGTTCATATGATGATTTCGAACTGGGTCGTATGTTCGAATCGGGTTTTGGATGACCCGGGAGCGTTTCAGCGTCTATTGTGGAAGTTGGCATTTTGGAAGAAATACATAACTTGGGTTGAAGTGCATTTCTGTGTTATCGATGTCCGTTTGGATCAGTGTTATCGATGTCCGTTTGGGATTTCGAGTTTGGAAATAGCTTCGTATGGTGATTCTGGTATTGGGAGCGCGATTGGAAGTGGATTTGGAGGTCCGTAGGTCATTTTGGAATCATTTGGCTAAAGTTAGAAATTCGAAGGTTTTTGAGGAGTTGGACCGAAAAAGGACCTTTTGATATCGGGGTCGGATTCCGTTTTCGGAAGTTGGAGTAGGCCCGTAATGTTGAATATGACTTGTGTGCAAAATTTGAGGTCAATCGGACGTGATTGGATAGGTTTCAGCATCGAATGAAGAAGTTGGAAGTTCTAAAGTTCATTAAACTTGAATTTGAGCGCGATTCCTGATTTTGACATTGTTTGATGTGGTTTGAGGCCTCGAGTAGGTCCGTGTGATGTTATGGAACTGGTTCGTGTGATTGGACGGGGTCTCGGGGACCCCGGGTGGATTTCGGGTGGTTAACGGATCAATATTGGGGTTGAGAAAGGCTGAGGCTGCTGTCTTCTGGTGTAACCGCACCTGCGAGGGTCTTGGCCGCAGGCGCGGCCATTGAGCCGCAGAAGCGGAAGTGGCTGGGCTAGCTGGGACCGCAGATGCGGTCATTTTGCCGCAGATGCGGGACCGCGCCTGCGGAAGAAGAGTCGCAGGTGCGAGATCGAGAGAGGTAGCCTGGGTGCGCGTGTGCGGAAGTTAGTCCGCAGGAGCGGAATTCATCGAGCTTGAGGGAAACCGCATGTGATGGAAATTCTGCAGGTGCGGAGCCGCAGGTGCGAAGAATCGCTGGGCAGTGTGTACTTTAAGATGGGATTTGGCTATTTTTCACTCATTTCTCACTTTGGTTGGGCGATTTTGGAGCCTTGAAGAGAGGGGATTTCATCATCTTCTATGAGGTAAGTAGTTCTTGCAAGTATTAAGTTAAATGCATGATCTCATAAGGATTTAAACATGGAAGTTGTATAAATTGTGGGGGTTTTGGTAGAAAACCTAGAATTTGTATTTTTGAATTTCAACCACGATTTTGGTCATGGCACTTGGAATAAATTATATATTTTAGTTAGTAAGGCCATAGGTAAAGTTTATCTTCAAAAATTTTTGGAATCTGGGCATGTGGGCTCGAGGGTGATTTCATCGACTTTTCGACCGGGGTTAGGAATTGTTATAAATTGGATTATAATGAGTAATTGAGTATATATTAATGGGTTTGCATAAAATATTGGCTTTTTGGAGCGTTGTGCATTGATTTGAGTCATCGAAAAGGCGTGAAATGCCGATTATAAAACTTCGGAGCGAGGTAAGTCTCCTTTCTAACCTTGTAGGAGGGAATTGTCCCCATAGGTGAAATAATTTATTATGTGCTACTATTTGTGGGGGGGCTACGTACGCACGAGGTGACGAGAGTCCGTGCGTAGCTACTATTGTACTTAAGTCCGGGTAGTCTAGCACCCGAAAACATGCTTTACTTGAATTAATTGTAAACTCTTTGACAATTTAAATTGTTTGAGTCACATCAAGTTATTAAATGAATTTCTAAATAAGTTAAGCTTTTTTTTTTTTTTTTTTTCTGAATCGTGAAGAAAGAATTTATTTTTCCTTGGTTTAGTGTTTTCTGATAAAGTTTGGAGTGACTGTTTGAATGTGTGTATCTATGAATACCTGCGTTACATGGATGATTCGCGAGCGAGGTAACTCTATTATTTATATTTGACCACGTCGCATGTATGATTCGCGAGCGGGGTAATAGATGGATCTATGGTTCGCGCCGTTCGACCCTCCGCAAGTGCACAATTTACATTTATGTTGGACCGGTCATTTGACCTCGGCATTTCTTGCGTATGATATTTGCTGGGTACTTTCTGTTACTTGAACCACTTAATGGCCTGGAAATATAAGTTGTCAACTGAAAATGACGGAGACTTGAATTTGTTTATATGAAGTTGTTCCTTCCTGTCATTATTTGTTAACTAATCATGACATCCATGTTTAGCGTCTCACTGGATTATGTTAATTTGACCTTTAGCAAGTGTCAAAGTCGACATCTCGTCACTACCTCTTCGAGGTTAGGCGGGATACTTACTGAGTACACGTTATTTTTCGTACTCATATTACACTTGATGTGCATTTTTGTTGCACAGGTACATGCTTATCTAGTGGCCTCATTGGGCGCATCGGCTTGGTTGACACAAATACTTAGGTGAGCTGCATCTCTCGGGACGACCCGCAGCCAGCAGAGTTTCCTTCAGAGTATTGTGTTTCTTTTCTGCCCGAATGTATTCCGCACAGTTATCGTATTGTACTTTATTTCCTAGAAATTGCTCATGCACTTGTGACACCGGGTTCTAGGATGGTTTTTAAATTATTCGGTAGATAAACCTTGTGTATACATTATTATTCATTCGATGAAGCTCATTATTTATTGTCTAAGATTTAAAAGAAATGATTTTCAAAAATATTAAAAAGAGAATTTAATTAACTATTTAGTGTTGGCTTGCCTGACAGTGGTGTCCGGCGCCATCACGATCTTTAATGAACTTTTGGGTCGTGACAATGGGTGCTTGAAGGCTTTAGAGGTATTTTCATGTATTCTATGGGCATTTAAACATGGCCTAAAAGAGGAAATGTTCTTTCTTTTTATTCTCTTAAACACACACACACACACACACACACACACATATACCCCAATTTAAATTGGTAATTTTTATTTCTTTATTTCCATTTTTATTTTAAAATAATTTTAAAATTGAAACCACACCCCAGTTTGAATTGTCAATTTTTTATTTCTTTATTTTTATTTTTTATTTTAAAATAATTTAAAACTCCAACTTGAAACTATTTCCCAACTTGAATAGGTAGTTTTTTTTATTATTAATATTTTTTTTTTAATTGTAGCTAATTTTAAGTTTTTTTTTAAAATTTTAAAATTACTTTAAAACTCCAACTTGAAACTATTCCCCAATTTGAGTGAGTAATTATTTTTTTATATTTTCATTTTTTTAATATAGCTAATTATAAGATATATATATTTATTAATTCAAATAGAGTAACCAATTAATTCAAAATTTACAAAGATTTTTTTTAGTTAAAAAGGTAATTTATTTTGTCTTTATAATGCCACTTGGCTTTTTTGTGGTTATGTCACTTGTCTTAATAATGTGCTTTTGCCTTTCCTCTTATTATATATAAATTACTAAACTTCTTCTTAAGTCACAATCTAATAATTAATAAAATTGCACTTAATATGATTTACATTTCAGAAAGTGCATTTTCACTAACTAGAGTACCTACAAGAACATCTATGAAAATAATTGCTTAAAATTGTAAGGATATCCTTCAAGTACTAATATAAAATTTTATCAGTAATTTTTGTATTATTTGATTTGTAAACTATTGCTTATTCAAATGGGTTTCTTAGTAAATTAATTACAGTAGGTAAAATGAGTTCGATTACTAGAAAGTAGAAACATCAAACAAGAGAAGTTTATATCTGTATATCCAATATAATTGAAGAGGTTAGGGTTAAGATTGGTCACTTTACTTACCTACTATGCCTGATCAGTTTAAATCTGTTTAATTTTTAGGCATAAACTTTAAGCGGATTTAATGATGTTAACATTTGGAGAATTTCAAAGCAATTGAAAGTGTACTTTTGAAAAGCTTAATGTTAATCTTTAATACCCTGCACCATCCTCCTCCTTCTTATTCTTTCCATAAATCTGAATGAAAACTTCAGTTGAGGATTTAATACTTTAATATTTTTAATCTTCTTTGTTTACCTTCAAAATCAGATAACAATTGAATTTGTACGTAGTTTTAAGATTACGTGATCTAATTTGATACAAAATGATAAATCAGAGTAAAATTGAAATAAACAATAAGAAAGTAAATGCAAACCACACGAGTTGAATAGTCTTAGCTTTAGAAGGTTAGCCACCCTCGAACCAAAATGCTTTTATCGATATAAGAATGGAATGAAAGAGAATAATAAGAACTAAAAATAATAATATATTACTTTGGGATGCATGTTACAATGTGTTTTACGAGTAATCGAGCCTCTTTTATATATTACAGGAGTCCTACTTTAGGTACAATTCTATAAAAGGTAAAAATCTCCTGGTTTAATTTGCTGATTTGCCTGTTCCTTATTGATACATGCCGAGATTCCCACCACGATATCCGATCGGTTATAGATATTTCGGCCTTCCGTTTTTTCGGTCTTCTGTTGGTTATACCGGCAATACCTCTTCGAGCTTATTCGGGACAAGATCAATTCCGTGATCATAGACTCAATGTTTACGAGGGCGGACATTTTGACCTCGTGTTCTGGTTCGATGAGACACGGGGTCGATCTTCAACATCTTGCGTTCCGAGCCCGGCTCAGCCTATCATGTAGTAGTCGAGCCCGATTTCGACCGTATACATCAATCTAATTACAACTTAGAACGCACCATAGGTTTCTACTTCATCATCCTAATTATTTGATTTTACTTTATTTTTTTACAGGCGTAGAGAATCCACCAGCTTCATGACCTGAGTGAGAAAGACAGGCTTGGGCTTTATATATAGTAAAAAAAAAAAAAAAAAGCTAACAAGTCTTATAAGAAAGCAAATAGAAAAAGAAGAGAAGAAAACGTTGAAGAGGAAAAAAAGGATACCCCATTTAACCTAGTCAACATAATTCTTTTGAATTCTGATCCTCAATTTAATGCGCACAATCTTTCTTTTTGTCTCACTTGAACATTTTATTATCAAAGGATAGACTGACGTCTGAAAGTGACGACCACGTGCTTTGTTGCCTTTAATCTACTTACTTAGACTTTAATCACTATTTTTTTCTTTCTCTAATTACGTAGAATTAAGTTTAACATGTTCTTGAGCCATTTCTTTTCACCAAAAGATTAATAAGCTTACTTCATAATTAGATCATAGGTAGGTCATCCATGTTTGTGTAGGAAGGTTAAATTATATTCACAAGGAACCTGTTAATTGGATGAGAAAACAATTAGATAGGAGTTAATTAGCTAATTGACTCCTGTATACAGATTGCATTTTGCAAACCCAAATAACAGGCAGTAACTTGACATTTTATTCTTCGCATTGTCACCATCTTTCCAAGAGTAATTCAACTTAACACTCTTTAACATCATTTGAGTTAATAACACTTTCAAGGATTTAAGTTATATTTGCCGCAAAATATTAGTATAATTTAATTTGTTATAACAAATAACTTATCATTTATTTTAGTTCACCACCAAATGCTTTACAAATAGATATACATGCAACCATCAATGCATAATCTAAAACTTTAGGTGAAAATTCATTTTTACACATCTTTTCTCAACATTAATATGAGCATCTTTTTGTCTTTCTCGTAATTAAATTTCTCAAAATTTCAAGTGTATCACGTCGTATTTTTAACTATTCAAATGGTTATGCTGGATGGGATTTAATTTGCTTACTACTTAGTAGCAGAGGCTATAGAATATGAAATAAACTTATACTATATAAGTAATATCATAATAATTTCAGTTTTAAACATTAACATGTATAGACAAATTCACTATCAAAGCGCCTAAAAGAAGTAGACGGAATTTTAAAATATTAAAAGGAAACCATCAGTATGCAGCAACGTGGAACATGAATATGGAGGAATTTGAAGTCTTGGCGAAACATGGGGAAAAAATGAATAGCTCCAAATCTTCGCCACGTATTCCGGTTATTGAGCGCGACAGTCACGTGGGAAGTTTGATCAATAATTCCAAAAGCGTAACCGTCAGAATCAACGGCTTAACGGCCAATAACCACCATTAACGGCTCAGTTAACGTCCTCTTTCTCTCTTTTATCTATGTCAGCGTTCCCTAATTTTCAATTCCTCTTTGAAAAACTTCGAACTAAATTAAACACATTTCCTTGATGCATGGTACTCTGTAGTCTCATGGGTGATAATATATGTTCTTCATATTTTTAAAAATATCGTTAGGTGTATGCATGATTATCCAAAAGAAGCGTATTTTAGAAGATCTAATATGCATGAGTACGATAATATTTTTGAAGAATATACTCGAGCAACATAAGTGATAGTTCTTTGTCCTCCATGTCTCGTTTGGACTCGTTGAATTGAGGTTAAGTAATACAAGTATATATACAAAATATATGTCTTACATTCATTTGTTCAATAGATACATATAAGTTTTTTTCATTTGTGTCTACCATGCATGTTGAGCTAATAAAGGTGTGACGTCCTCATCAAATAACATGAATTTATGATAATTAACTAAATTCAGATAAACGAATATATAACTAATTAGCATTAATTTCTAAAAAAATATATATAAAAACACATATAATACATTTATTAATGTGACACAAATGTCGTGTGGATAAATCTGGTCATATTCAAAATCGTTCATTCCTTCCATCCTTTCGGAAAGAATTTCAGAAATTGCGTGCTGGCGGTGCTATAGATTAAGCTAGGTCATAGAATATTTGAGAGGGATTATTCTAAAGTGGAAAAGACGTAAAATATGTAGGTATGACTTTCTTGTATAGGCCGAGATCATGTGTTACTACTTTTTAGATGAACAATACCTTGTGCCAAACTTTATGTGGATTTTGGACTTTAATGCAATATAGAGACCTTAATTTTCTCAAGTAAATAAGTAAAGAAAGATGCACTCAGATTGGCGGGCATGCTGGTAATCTAAGCTTAAACCATGCTGTTGCATTTAGTTCGAATCCTATGAGATATATGAATTGCGATAAATATTTGAGCGTAAGTTGATCACACAACATAGTAATAGTATGATTACATTACAGTAGTTGGGTTTTGCCAAACACAGTCATTATCGTGCTAAATGTTTTAGAGCAGCAGCTTGGTTTATCTAAAAGAATCTGAAGAGTGTGAGTATGACTTATATATTTGGAGCAATTGATGAGGCCAAAATGATATTGAATTTCTTCCTCAAATGGACAAGAACTGAAATGATACCTTTATTACACACGCTACTTGGGCAGAATCAGAAGCCACCCCTATCATAATCTTGATAGGCAAGTTTACGATATATATAGAACTGCATATGTCAATCCTCTCTATCTAATAATGAATTTCAATTACCATTAAACCCCAAGGGTAGTGTCTTATGCACTGAAAATTTGTCCTTTCTGGTTCAGCAAGATAACACACACACTATTTTAAGAGTGGTCTAAAGGTGAATTTGTCAAAGTTCAGTTACGTAATCAAATTATATTTTTCCTATATTGTCCCTTCACTAACGGTTGTTCTGTGATTGTTACGAAAATGAATATATTACCCGGGGGGGAGAGAGGGAATTGTAAATAAAATAAAAGGATGAATTGATAAAAGGAGCGCGCGTTTCAACCGATGAGAATTACTATGAAACTACCCATGTATGTTCTACGATCATAAAGTTTCAAAAACGTTAAAATTCTAAGAGTTTGAATACGATTGGTGGAACATTCATTTATTGTTACTTTATTATTATTATTGTTATTATTATTATTATTATTATTATTATTATTATTATTTCTTAATACAAATCATCATTATCAATCTTAAAGTGTTTTATTCAACATATTTGAAATAAATTAGATACATATTTGACCTAGCTAGTCGTTATTAATGATAAAAGCTTATATAAATGAATTGCAATGCATGTTATTCATTTATTAGTCCGGTGCATATAAAGAGTTTGTGTAATTTTTTCCATTACAAAACTAGAGGTTTTAGGCTTTTAGCATATCTTTCTGGATACCGAAGTAATGATTTTGCAAAGAGATTTTGAAATCGAATGATGTTAAATAGTTGGTCAAATAATTGGAAACACCCCAATCTTAATTCATCTTTTCTGGCCAAATTACATTACGAGAAAATTTCTCTAATATGCCACCCGACTTTTAGGCCTCATTTGTTTACACTTAATGGATGTCTGAATTTTAATTATTCAGATCTCAGACGTTAAGTGTGTTTGTTTTTAAAGTTTGAATCATAATTATTCACATCTTCATCATTAAGTATGTTTATTTTTTACTTCACAACCACCTAATGGGTGTGAATATATCTGTATGATTAAGATCTATAACACATGCTTAATTTCATTGAGATACTATCATCCATATTCATTATTAATTGCCGCCACCGTCTACCATAATCAACTACCATCATGTCGCCGCCGCCACCACCACACCTCATCAATCATAGTTGCCACCATTATCGACTATCACCATCCACCATCTCCACAACTGCCACCACCATCATTCTCAACCACAATCAACACTCATTCACCTCAACTACCACAACTAACTACCCCATCACCATCAACAACCATAGCTGGCACCGCCCATCATTATAACCGACTACCACCCACCACCACCTTCCTCAATCACAACTACAACCACCACCCGCCATTATTAACTATCACCACCCACCACCACCATCCTCAATCATAATTGCCACCATTACCAATCACCACTAGCTACTACCTTGAACCACCACCATCGACCAAAACTATCACCAACCACCGCCTCTAGTCGGCATTCACCCGTTAGCCATCACCATCAACAACCATAGCTGGCACCGCCCATCATTATAACCGACTACCACCCACCACCACCTTCCTCAATCACAACTACAACCACCACCCGCCATTATTAACTATCACCACCCACCACCACCATCCTCAATCATAATTGCCACCATTACCAATCACCGCTAGCTACTACCTTGAACCACCACCATCGACCAAAACTATCACCAACCACCGCCTCTAGTCGGCATTCACCCGTTAGCCATCACCATCAACAACTATCATATTTTAAAAACTATATATTTGTTGATAGAAATTAGATTAATTAATATTTCATTTAAATTGTATGTTTATTAATTTTCAAATAAAGATAAATCTTATAAATTCAAATGTTAATTCATCATTTAGTATTCAGATATAAATACACATGTTAATATTTAGTTGTATGTATTTAAATTCAAATATTTTAATCTTAATACATATCTTGATATTCAGATATGTATTCAGATTCAGAACTCTTAATCTTAAAAAAACAAATGAGGCCTTAGACTCTTTTAAGGCAACTAGCTACAACATAATCTGCTTTAACATTCTGCTGAGAGCTAATTGAGGAAGATATTAAATAATATTGTATTGCCACATGGCCTTTTACTTACAAGGGTGGGAATTCAAATTAATCTACGGTTAATATTCTCCAAAGAAACTCTAAGATTGGACAGTACATATTTCTTAAGTCTTAACTTTGTCTATAAATATTAAATAAGGGCCTTTAGCGCATTCAACTCATGATCCCAATACAAGCAGTAGAGCTAAACATTGCAAGAATAATACTAGTTGTCTAATTGAGAAGATTTTGCTTCAATCCTTGATAATGACTCTTATGGTTCTTAACCATTTTACTGTTTTCACATATTTTACCCTTTTCTCTCTTCTGACTATTTCTTGCTCTTGTTTCAATCCTAAACGTCTCAACGTATCAAAAGTTAACTCGAATTCGGATTGGTCACCTGCTGGAGCTACTTGGTATGGAAAACCTAATGGTGCAGGAAGTGATGGTAAGCTACACACAGTAGAGATTTCTTGTTACCCAAAATAACTAAGTACATAGGAAAAAAAAATATTAATGATACATATCAGTTTAGATATATTAATTCTAATTACTGATCGAATCTGCTTTTGTTTTTCTGCAAAGGTGGAGCTTGTGGGTATACTAATGCAGTAGATCAACCACCATTCTCCTCCCTAATAGCTGCTGGTGGCCCTTCCCTTTTCAAATCAGGCAAGGGCTGTGGAGCTTGTTTTCAGGTGCGCGACAAATTCAGTATTACTAAGAATTTAAGCTATATGCGCCGACAATATCAATAAATTTATAGTAGCAAGTTAGTTAAATAAATTTAGCATGCTAAAAATTACTTACACTTTTTCAATTTCCTTTTCTTTACAAATAAAAATACAAAAATATACTCATTATTCACCACGTACACATGCATGTGAAGGCAAAATAGAGAGGGGATGATTAATGAATTTTGGGTTAATAAATAAAAAAAATGCAGGTAAAGTGCAAGGGAAATGCAGCATGCTCAGGAAAGGCAGTGAGGGTGGTAATAACAGATGAGTGCCCCGGAGGAGCATGTGTAGCAGAATCAGCTCATTTTGATTTGAGTGGCACTGCTTTTGGAGCCATGGCTCTTTCAGGACAAGCTGATCATTTGCGTAATGCTGGAGTTCTGCAGATTCTCTACAAAAGGTAAACTTTCATACACACTATTTCTCAATATAATACAAAGTGTGGGGACAAATGAGCCTACTTCTAGACCTTCCCATTGTGTATATATATGGACAGAAAAAGTAGCAGTCAGTTTGAAAATAATTCAAGGACCTTGCTTAGCTTCTTCGGCCCGAACCCAGGAAATCCCTTAAATATATACAACAAAACAGCTCATGTTCCATCCTTTGATCAGAGATTTCCCATGAATATGAATTGGAGTTTGAAGGCGAAGAAGGTTATTTAATTTGCTTTTTTAAAATGCATAAAATTGGATACTATAAATAACACATAGCCTTGCACGTTGTTCTTATACGACCCTAGCTAGTAATATGCCTCAATCATATCCGTTGCTAGTCAATAGTAGTAATTCTTATGTTATAGTACTCAATTCCTATCATTTGTCATCAGAAATAATGAGAAGATGATCTTGTTATAATTAACGGTACATGCAACAGAGTGGAGTGCAACTATCCCGGAGTATCACTGGCATTTCACGTAGACTCAGGTTCAAATCCCAACTATTTCGCAGCTCTAATCGAGTACGAAGACGGAGACGGAGACCTAAACAGAGTTGACCTGAAACAAGCCTTGGATTCAGATACATGGCAGCCCATGCAACAGTCGTGGGGTGCAGTGTGGAAGCTCAATTCTGGCTCCTCCCTTGTGGCACCCTTCTCTCTCAAACTCACCGGAGAATCCGGGCAGACTGTGGTGGCCAATGGCGTCATTCCGGCTGGTTGGCAGCCTGGAAAAACTTACCGATCACTTGTCAATTTTAAAGTCTAGCTTAATGCTAAACAATGTGCTGCTTTATCAGTTACTGCACAAGTCAATATGGTAGACTTTGTGTTATCAAATTATTAGTAGGGTGACTGGTAGAATAAACTATAATATAGATAGACACAAGAAAAATGTGGCTGTTGTGTATTTTTCATATTAATACCACGCCCTATTATGGTTTAGGGAATAGTAGGTTCTCAAAGTTTAGACTACCTTTTCCTAAATTAGTACCTTATGAATATTACCGAATATGAAGTATCTTTTTATCCATCTTTATATAATACATGTGTTGAACTTACTTATAATATGGTGGAAAATATTTAGGAAAATGATTTCCAATTTTTGGTTACCTTCAGATCTAAAAAATGTATTTCAACAAAGTGGGATGATTTTCCATACTAAAGAACGAAATTTATTTTGTTTTACAAATATTTCAACTCTGGTTCAATCTCAATATTAATCGTTAATATCGAGAAACATCACGGAAGCGTTATCTTACACTATATCCTACACCGTCCACCATTACTATGTGTCATCGATCTGCTATTTTACCCAATCAAACATTAAAAACCAATCATTATCCTTTCAATATCGAAAAAAGAAAGGTTCAGAAGCCTTCCAAACAACTTTTAAGACGAACATTAACAACTTCGTGCTAATACCAAAAAATAAAGTACCACAACTCAATCTCGAAATTCCATAAAAATTTATGAAATATTCACAAAGAAATTAAAGACATCAAATATTATCTTTATAAAAAATTGTCGAAGTGATCAACGGATGTTCTTCCTTTTCATGGAGATCAAATTCATCTTAAAAAAATTAACATCATTCTACGTTCGAGAAATACGTTGGTTAAGTCTTCGAATTATGGAAAACGATCTAAATAGAAGAATAAAGGAACAAACAAAATTATACCTGCATCATTTTATCCATAAAATTATGTTTCTTTCCAAAAAAAAAAAAAGGTACTACAACTCTTGCTTTTACTTTTTAGACTATACGACTTTCTTACTTTAAATAGTAATTGTCGTTCCTCGCTCTTTCTCTCTTTTAGGAGTACTTGATTGTTAGAGTTTCACAGCGGCTACTCTTCTTTTTCTTCATTTGTCAGGCAAACTTCCAATATGACACGGTAATTAAGTTTTAACGTGATTCTTCAATCTATGTATTTCTTTGTCTGATTCAATTGACAAAGAAAAACAACAAGCATTTGCATAGTGTTTTAATCTCTTATTCGTATTCATGATATTGTGATTCAGATAGTAACTTTTTGTATCAGCAGGTTGTCTGAAATTATAGTATATATTCGCATTTAAGAAATACCAAAATTGTTAACTTGAAAAGAGAATTGTATTATGGCTATACTTGACTGGTCAGACGTAAAATCTAACGTGTATTAGTATTTTCTAAAGTTATAGTACTGGACATAATGAATTAATACCTGACATCAAAACAAAAGAAAGACGACCATGTGAAAAATAATTTCAAAATAAGACATTATGAATTAATACTAAATAAGATATTTCAAATTAATTATTTTTATTTATTAGCCTTAGAAATGAAATTGACAACCTAATCGGTTTGTTTCATACATTTACTTTAATCAAGACATTAGCAATGAGCTTACGTTTCGTTTATTTAACCACTGTGTCACCTTCGGATTATGTTGTTTGGGGTTAAGTTAATCATCTGTTTTCAATGTTTTATTTGGAACAACTTTTAATTTGAAAATTATTATATTATTTCCTATAGATTGTAAGAAAGATGAAGGAAAGATAATTTTTTTTTTGTATATTTGATTGATGAATTCACTGTACATTCCTATCCAACTTTATACATGTTTATTCCTAGTAAAGAAAAATAGAAAAGAAAATAGAAAATAAAGAATCCTATAAAATCTGTACACTTGTCAATTTGACATTGGGCTAGTAATAACAAACTAATCAACTAATCATTTCCTATCATCTTCAGTACGTGTGAGATTCTTCACACATGTGAGAAGAGCTGATTTTCACTATCAACGGTCCAGATTAAATTAATCAAATCTTCCACTATCAACGGTTCAGATTAAATCAATCAAATCTTCCTTTAGTTGTTGAGATCATGACACCTGTCCATAGATCAATAAAAAGAACTTTGTTATGTCCGAACATTAGCATATTTTGTGTTTGACCTCTCGACTTCTTCTTTCTTCTTCTAGTAGTGGAATCGACTGATTTCCAACATCCCCCCTCAAGTTGGAGGGGAAAGAGGACACTCCTAACTTGCTGAGAATTGATCGATGAGAAGGACCTGAAAGNGTTGGAGGGGAAAGATGACACTCTTAGCTTGCTGAGAATTGATCGATGAGAACGCCCTGAAATGGGTTTTGTGAATAGATCGGCAAGCTGAGATTGAGAGGGTACAAAAGAGAGAGAAATGAGACCGGAGAGGAACTGTTGTCGCACAAAATGGCAATCGAGTTCTACGTGTTTGGTTCTTTCGTGGAAGACAGGGTTACGGGCGATGTGAATCGCCGATTTACTGTTAGAGAGAATTGGGACAGGCAAAGAGGGTTGAATGGATAGATATTGAAGAAGACGAGTTAACCATGTTAGCTCTGCTACTACCTTTCGCATGGAACGGTATTCTGCCTCAGCAGAAGACAAAGACAAATAAGCTTGCTTCTTAGACTTCCAGGAAATGGGTGAAGCTCCAAGGGCGATGTAAAAATCACTGACGGAAAGTCGGGTGTCTGGGCAAGATGCCCAATCAGCGTCGCAAAAAGCAATAAACTTTAGAGATGGGTTTGAGTTCAAGAAAATGCCTTGTCCTGGATCTGTTTTGAGGTATCGAAGAATCCTCAAAGCTGCTTGGAAGTGAGAAAGACGTGGGCTTTGCATAAACTGACTCAGCTTCAAGACTGCAAAAGAAAGATCTGGTCGCGTGTGGGTCAAGTAGTTCAATTTACCCACAAGTTGCCTATACAAAGTAGGATTGGACAGAAGACTTCCTGAATCTGCATGTAATTTAGAAGATGGTTTGAGTGGAGATGAGACAACATATGAGTGTGTGATATCAAATTCTTTCAGTAAATCTAAGGTAAATTTTCTTTGGCAGATAATAATACCATGNTCGCACAAAATGGCAATCGAGTTCTACGTGTTTGGTTCTTTCGTGGAAGACAGGGTTACGGGCGGTGTGAATCGCCGATTTACTGTCAGAGAGAATTGGGACAGGAAAAGAGGGTTGAATGGATAGATCTTGAAGAAGACGAGTTAACCATGTTAGCTCTGCTACTACCTTTCGCATGGAATGGTATTCTGCCTCAGTAGAAGACAAAGACAAAGAAGCTTTCTTCTTAGACTTCCAGGAAATGGGTGAAGCTCCAAGGGCGATGTAAAAATCACTGACGGAATGACGGGTATCTGGGCAAGATGCCCAATCAGTGTCGCAAAAAGCAATAATCTTTAGAGATGGGTTTGAGTTCAAGAAAATGCCTTGTCATGGATCTGTTTTGAGGTATCGAAGAACCCTCAAAGCTGCTTGGAAGTGAGAAAGACGTGGGCTTTGCATAAACTGACTCAGCTTCAAGACTGCAAAAGAAAGATCTGGTCGAGTGTGGGTCAAGTAGTTCCTACCCACAAGTTGCCTATACACAGTAGGATTGAACAGAAGACTTCCTGAATCTGCATGTAATTTAGAAGATGGTTCGAGTGGAGATGAGACAGCATATGAGTGTGATATCAAATTCTTTCAGCAAATCTAAGGTAAATTTTCTTTGGAAGATAATAATACCCTATTTTTCTCTAAGGATTTCCATGCCTAGAAAATAGTGTAGATTACCTAGATCTTTGACCTTGAACTCACTATGAAGAAATGTCTTCAATAGTGTAATTTCTGATGAATCATTCCCACTGATGAGAATGTCGTCCACATAAACTGCCACAATTGTAGTCAAATGTCCCTGTCTCTTGAAGAATAGTGAGTAGTCATTAAGAGAAGAAGAATACCCTTTAAACCTGAGAGCACCAGCAAGCCTAGCATACCATTGTCGGGAAGCTTGCTTTAATCCATAGAGAGACTTTTGAGTAAGCAAACATGATTGAGAGAGGGAGGTGATAAACCAGCAGGGAATTTCATAAAAACCTCCTCTTGTAGATCTCCATGTAAGAATGCATTACTTACGTCTAATTGATAAATTGGCCATTCCTTCTTAGCAGCTACTTCCAAAAGACATCTTATGGTGGTCATTTTGACCACTGGTGAAATGTCTCATTATAATCAATTCCCTCTCTTTGTATGTCTCCTCTCACTACTAATCGTGCTTTGAGTCTCTCTATGCTACCATCTGAATTATGTTTGACCTTGTAAACCTATTTACAAGGTAAATCCTTCTTCCCTGGTGGTAGAAGAACCACATCCCAAGTGTGATTTTGTTGTAATGCTTCAATTTCTGAATCCATGGACTTTTTCCATCCTGGATGCATAGAGGCCTGAGCAAAACTATTAGGTTCTGAAATTTCAGAGATGGATTGTAGGACATGCTGATTGTGAGTGGATAGATCTCCAAAAGAATAGGCAGTAGGAGTAGCAGGCTGTGCAAAATAAGAAGTAGTGAGATCAGAAATAAAGATATTATTGCAGATGTAGTCACTAAGGTAACTAGGCAGTTTTGTTTCTCTTGAAGATTTTTTGGGTGCAACAGAGGTGGTATCCTTGGGAGTACTATTTCTGGAAGGAGAAGGCTGAAGAGGAGACTGGATACTAATTGGGATAGGTGATAGGGATGTGTGTGGGATGGAGGTATCAGGACTAGAAGAACTATGGGTTTGAGGTGACTCTAGAGTGTGTGGTGGTGAAGATACAGATGAATTAGGTTCTGAAAATGAAGAAGGTAATGTGGAAGCAGGGAAAGTGAAATCTTCTGAAGGATTATTGGAAAAGACGGAGCATGGAGATGGGGGATTGGAGGCAAAGGGATATATGTCTTCATGAAAGTGTACATCTCTGGAAACTATGACCTTTTTGGTATCTCTTTCTAATACCTTGTAACCCTTTTGCCCTAGAGGATACCCTAGAAACACACAAGCCTTTGACCTTGGATCAAACTTACTTCTTCCATTAGAAAGAGTAGAAACATAACAAAGGCAACCAAAGACTCTAAGAGCATCATAAGAAGGAGATTGGTTGAACAACATAGAATAGGGTGTTTTTCCTCTGAGGACCTTAGAAGGCAACCTGTTAATCAAGTGAGTTGCAATCAGTAAACATTCACCCCAATAGACAATATGAACCTTTGATTGAAAAAGGAGAGCTCTTGCAATCTCCAATAAATGTCTATGTTTCCTCTCCACTACCCCATTTTGTTGAGGGGTACCAACACAAGATGTTTGGTGAAGTATCCCTTGAGAAGTCAAGAATGCAGATTCTTGTGTACTCTTACCAAGTTCAAAAGCATTGTCAGTTCTGAGCTTTTGCACTTTGACACCAAACTGTCTCTCAACCATTGTGAGAAAATTCTTTAATGTATCAAATGCATTGCTTTTAGTGCTCATTAAAAAGGTCCATGTACCCCTGCTGAAATCATCCACTATTGTCAAGAAATATTTGTAACCATTATATGTGGGAACTTTGTAAGGTCCCCATTTGTCCACATGAATTAACTCAAATGCTTTCTTTGATTTGATTTGACTTAATGAAAAGGAATGTCTAGTTTGCCTAGCCTTAGGACAGATATCATAGAAATGTTCAGAATTAGGAGGAAAAGAGATAAAACTGAAGTACTTCATTGATGAAAAAGGTAAATGGCCTAATCTGGAGTGCCATAGAGTTACATTTGAACTAGCATTTGCAAAAAAAGGATCTAGGATTTCACTAGTAAAATTATGTTTTGAAATTGAAAGTACATGTGTCTCATGATTATTTCTAAGTTTGACTTCATTATGCTTCAACAAGTATAATCCTTCTTTGACTTCACCAAAAAATTGACCCCTCTTCATTAAAGAGGCCTGCAAGACACATTGACCAGAAAATAATGAGAGAATGCATTGAAACTGAGAGGAAAACCTATTTAAAGATATTAAATTGTATCTGAATGTAGGAACATGAAGTACATTCTCTAAAACATAGTCAGGAAGAATAGAGACTCTACCTGTATGAGTGACTGTCACTTTGAAAGAATTAGGAAGATTTATATGTAAAGGAACATGGAGAGGGGAAAGAGAAAGAAAAGCATTTGAGTCAAAACACATATGTTCTGAAGCACCTGAATCTATAATCCATGTATTTGAATTAAAAACTGAAAAACATGTGACAAAATATTTGATAACAGTACCAGCAACTGCATTGGCATTAATTTCTGAATTCTGACTTCCTGTGTCTCCAATTTTGACCTGTTTAATCAATTGAACTAGTTGGGAGAACTGATCCTTTGAGAGGTGCTGGTTTAGTGCCTCAGTGTGATGATTTGTGTTATCATCTCCTTATTCACCTGAAAATGCCACATTACTCCTGACTGTCCCTTGCCCTGTTTTTTCATTAGTGAATTCAAAATCTTCTGAAAACCCTATGATTCTGTAGCATTCTCCCACTATGTGTCCTATCTTTTTGCAATAGGTACATGAAATATTAGGGTTGAATTTGGTTTTCTTTCCTTTGACAAATGGTGGTTTTTGAGATGGATTACCAGATCTCTGGAATGTATTTCCATACTTCTGTCCTTGCCCTGTGAATTTTTGTTTTCCATACTTTTGTCACAGATCTGCTTGATTGGAAAAACTTCCTTGTATATTGGTTTGACTTCCTGCCATGAATGATGAAGTCTCAGTAGAGATGAGAAGGATAGCATACACCTCTCTTTGATTTTCATCCTGTAGAATCAAAGAGTAGGCTTGATCAATGCTAGATAAGGGACATCATGATTATGTGTCCCCTAGCTTGACCATATGCCTCATTTAAACCCATAAGAAACTGTATGAGTCTCTCACCTTCTTGTGATTTTTCCTGAATTTTCTTTCCTTCACAGATACAAGTGCAAGTGCACTTAATGTTGGAGTTGAGTGAATCCAGTTCATCCCAGATTCATTTAAGTTTTGTGAAGTATGTTGCAATATCATTTGTTCCCTGAGTTAAACCTGCTAATTCCTTTTGTAGGTGATACAATTTTGCACCATTAGATTGTCCAAACCTGTGCTCTAAACTGGTCCAAAGATTCCTTGCAGATTTGGAGTAGATGACGATGTCTCCTATGTTTTTGGACAAAGAATTGAGAAGCCAAGATGTAACCATGTCATTACATCTACTCCAAGGTTGAAACTCATTGGAGGTGGCAGCAGGGTCTGGGAAGCTTCCATTGATGAAGCCTAATTTGTTCTTTGCTGAAAGTGCTATCAATACAGATATCTTCCAGCCTTGATATCCTTTGCCATCAAACACAGCATTCACTAAGCTCATACCTGGAGCATCTGAAGAGTGAAGAAAATATGAGTGATTAGGATCAGAATTTGGTCTGTTTCCAGTTGATGAATCAGTGGTGTTAGCTATAGTCGAGTCAGACATGGCTATGGATGAATAAGAGAAAAATTAGAAAAAGATGATAGACAGATTTTCTTGGGATCGAGCTACTGCTCTGATACCATGTAAGAAAGATGAAGGAAAGATAAAAAAAAAATTTGTATATTTGATTGATGAATTCACTATACAGTCCTATCCAACTTTATACATGTTTATTCCTAGTAAAGAAAAATAGAAAATAAAGAATCCTATAAAATCTGTACACTTGTCAATTTGACATTGGGCTAGTAATAACAAACTAACCAACTAATAATTTCCTATCATCTTTAGTACGTGTGAGATTCTTCACACATGTGAGAAGAGCTGATTTCCACTATCTACGGTCCAGATTAAATTAATCAAATCTTCCACTATCAACGATTCAGATTAAATCAATCAAATCTTCCTTTAGTTGTTGAGATCATGACACTTGTCCATAGATCAATAGCAAAGAACTTTGTTATGTCCGAACATTAGCATATTTTGTGTTTGACCTCTGGACTTCTTCTTTCTTCTTCTAGTAGTGGAATCGACTGATCTCCAACATAGATATAACATCACATCTAATGTAAATTTATTTTGTACTCTTCTAATAAGTTATTCGAATTACTCGATTTACACAATTAGTAATACTTCTGCTCTTTACCGATTAAAATTATTTCAATATACTGACTGAAGTAATAATAGCTACTGCGAGTAAAACATGCTAAAGTTTTTAAAATTGCTATAAATTGTTGTCTATTTCGAACTAAATTAATGCTAATCATCTAGAAAGTACATAACCTAATCTTAAGTTACTATCATACTGTTTTTGTTTTGTCCATTTAACCATCTCTCATTCCGTCAAAATGAGAACCGAAATTAGAATCAAATTCCCGATATTGGATTGTCGCCACAAAATTTTCCACATGGCCAACTTTACAGAACACTTTCATGAGAGATATCTTTATTTAGTGGCTTGAATTATTTTTTTGTATTTTTAGGAAATTCATAATCCCTATAGGTTTATGAAAATCCAGTGTCCTAATAAATTTGGGAAAAAAAACTTGTTATCTTTGTCAAATTGGGAAACCTTTCTCTTATAGGTTTGTGACTATTTAGGATCTATATATATAGGGGTTGTAGTTGGGATTCTAAAGATTGTATTGTGTTTTTCTTCTCATTCATAATGGAAAACTCTCTCTACTTCTTCCCCGAAGATTAGGCTTAGCCAAACCTCGTTAAATCCTTGTATTTATTTTTCTTCTCTATTTGCTTTATGTGTGATTGTGTGCTAGTTAATACACGATCTTTCGCAACAATTGGTATCAGAGCAAGGTTCGGGTTTCTACATATAATCTAGGGTTAAAATTTCTTCATCATCTTCAACAAAGTACGAAGTGGGGGTTCTAGTTTCAGTTTATGGAAGATTAGAGATGAAATCGTCTATGGTGTTACAAGAGTTATGGAAGGCAATTGATGAGGATTTTCCTGAAGTGATGAAAGAGACAGAGAAGGCAGACCTGAAGGAGAGGGCTTTGAGTGTGATCTTCATGAGCGTTACAAATAGCTTTCTTCGGGAAATTGCTGAAGAAACTTCTGCAGCAATGGCATGGAAGAAGCTGGAAGATCTGTATTTTAAGAAATCGCTGACAAACTGCTTCTACCTGAAAAAGAGGTTATAATACAATCTCCATATGAACGAAGGCATACCTGTTTAAACTCACCTTGATAAGTTTAATTCTATTATAATGGACATGAAGAACGTGGATATCAAAATTGAGAGTGAGGATCAGACCTTGATTGTGTTATGTTATTTACCACAGTCTTATGATACTTTTGCCGATAGTTTGCTATATGGGAAAGATAGCATTTCGCTGAAAGATGTTAGTAATCCACTAAAATCTAAAGAGTTGAAAAAAAGCTTTCAGAAAGAAAAACTGAAGGTGAGGGTCATGTGAGTAGAGGAAAGACACAACAAAAGGACTTTAACAGGAAAAATTCAACCGCCAGATCGAAGTCTAGAGGAAGGAAGCAAAGCTATTATGGGTGCGGGGAGCAAGGTCACTAAAAGAGAGATTGTCCCGAGCTGAAAGAGAAAAGAGGGAAGCAGAAAATAGATAATTCGAAAAATGTTATTGACACTGACAATAATTCTAATGATAGTGAATATGTAGGGAAAATATGTGTCGTGAGTTCTAGTCATGGGCAGAATTTCTGGGTTTTGATTCTGGTGCTACTTTCCACATATGTCCGCACAATAATTGGTTTGCAACTTACAAGCAGATGAGTGGGAATGTCTACATGGGATATAATAATCCATTACCAATAGAGGGGATTGGTAACATTAGATTGAGAATGTTCAATGGAATTATCAGAAACATCAAGTGTTGGCATGTTCCTCGGATAAAGAGAAATTTGATTTCTCTTTCGACTTTGGATGATCAAGGGTATAAGTTTTACTCCGATAATGGAATACTTAAAGTGTATAAAGTCTCCATAATACTCATGAAGGGTAACCTGCATTCTCAGTTGTATCATCTTCAGGCCAATGTTGTTGAAGGGGAAGCTGCTGTAGCTTCTGGGAAAAGTGATCTAAATCAGTCTCAGTTGTGGCACTTACGACTTGGTCATATGAGTGATAAGGGATTGTCTTTGTTGAGTAAGCAAAATTTGCTGAATGAGTACAAAATTCAAAGTTTTGAATTTTTTTGGGCAATGTGTGTTTGGTAAACAAGCAATGGTAATGTTCAGCAAGAAGTCCGAGTACAAGACAAGAGACAAGTTAGATTATATATATTCAGACTTGTGGGGTCCAAACAGAGTTCCCTCCAAGAGTGGTGCTAGGTATTTTACGACTTTTATTGATAATTACTCAAGTAGGTGTGGATGTATTTTCTAAAAATAAAAGATGAGGCATTTCCGACATTTGTTAAATGGAAAACGATGGTTGAGAGTCAGACGGAAAGAAAAATTAAGCATCTTCGAACTAACATTTGGAATTTTGCAATTCTGAGTTCAATAATTTCTGCAGCAGAGAGGGCATAGTGAGACACCGCACTTGTGTCAGAATACCACAACAAAATGGTATTTCAGAACGTATGAATAGAACGCTTTGTGATACGTCACGAAGCACGATTTCACATTCATGTGTTAACAAGGATTTTTGGGTTGAAGCAATCAATACAACTTGTTATTTGGTCAACATATCTCCATCCATAGCTATTTAGTCCAAAACTCCTTTTGAGGTATGGTTTGGTTCGCCAGCTGATTATTAAAATTTAAGGATATTTGGTTGTCCTGCTTATGCTCATGTAATGGAAGGTAAACTTGAGCCGAGGGCAAAGAAGTGCATATTTTCAGGGTATGCAACTGGAGTGAAAGATTATAGGTTGTGGTGCACATATCAAAAGACTCCAGGGCTAATTGTTAGTAGGGATGTAACATTCAATGCATCTGCCTCACTAGACAGTCAGAGGGAGAAGGCATAAGCAGAAACAGATCGTGGTGTCAGACTGCATAGAGCTAGAAATTGAATCTCTACTAGCTCAACCCAGTAGTTCTAAAGTAGAGGAAGTGGAGGAGGTGCAAAATATTGATCAAGATAATAATTTTGATGGACCTGCACAACATCAACCATGTAGAATTTCAACAGGCAGAGAGAAGAGAGTGATCAACCGATCACAGAGGTTTGCAAACGTAGTTGATGGGTATCTTCTTAGATATTTGAATTTTTTGAGATTTGCTTTGGCAGTTGCAGAGACCGTTGGTGCGTTTGAGTGTTATAGCTATCCAGAAGCTATTTCGAGTACATAACCAAATCGACGAATTAGTGCTATTGCTAAAGATATTGAGTCTTTAAGAATTTTTTGGTGTTGCCTAGACTTGGTTGATGTGTGCGGCAATGGGTAGACCCCTTGCTAAGGATGAGGCCAAGGTAGAGAGACGTTGTTCCTGTTAATGAACGAATTCAAGCCAAGGGGAAGATTTATTATTTTGTGGATGGAATTATATTCTTGTATTTTTAGGAAACCCATAATCCTGATAGGTTTAAGAAAACCCATTGTCCTTATAGATTTGGGAAAGGAAACCTTATTGTCCTTGTCAAATTGGGAAACCTTTCACTTATAGGTTTGGAACTACTTGAGATCTATATATAGGGGTTGTAGTTGGATATTCTAAAGATTGTATTGTGCTTTTCTTCTCATTCATAGTGAAAAATTCTCTCTGCTTTTGTCCTGAAGATTAGTCTTAGCCAAACCTCGTTAAATCCTTGTGTTGATTTTTCTTCTCTATTTGTTTTGTGTGTGAGTGTGTGCTAGTTAATCTACAATCTTTCGCAACAATATCAATGTTACTAACAAGAGTCTTGGCCATGACAAAGTAACTGAAATAGATGAACGAAATATATACTAGGAATATAGTCTATAAGGAAGTATTATTCGAGACATTTCATCACATTTTTGTACACCACAAAAAACAAAATAAGCAAAAAAAGACATATATCTCATTAAACTTTGATTGTTCATCTTCATATCTAATATGCATCTTGACTTCAACTAATAAGCCACTATACGATGATCCACATTGATCATTCATAGAAATATGTACTTTAATTTTTTATGTATAATTTTTTATTTAATACTTTTTAAATATTATAAATAGGGTCTTGCTAACATACTACATCAAGGTAGTTAGCAAGATACCCATTTTATCTTTACCTAAAATATTCCTAGTAGCCTATTGAACACATTAATATAGGAGGCTTTTTGGTCTTTTCACGAATAACACTAAACCCAACACACCTCATACCCATTTTCCCGTCCCTCTCATTGAGATTGGTTCTTCTCTCTCTTCTCTCTTCTCTTTTTCCCATTTTCTCTATTACCATATTCATCTTCAATATCAAGTAAAGGATACCATGGCCATAATTTCTAATATATAATTAAAAATAATATTGGTCAAAAATAAATATTACATGTGGAATTAATTATGTGATTGACATGGTAAGATACGTGGACCAAAGAGACAGAGGGGACTACCAGTTGTCCCACCTACACCTCCACCAAAAAATACTGCGACTGCAGAAATTCCACGATCATGGTTGGCTAATTATGGAAGTGGAGAAACTCCCAATGAATCACGTGATGGGAGACCAGGTACGCCTAATAATTCTGATTTACAAACTTTAATACTAACCTTGCAAAAACAAGTGAAAGAATAAAACGACCGAATTGAGCAAATACTCGGTGTACCGCCTGTAATCAAAGGAGTTGATATCGACAAGTATTCACAACAACCATGGAAACCAAGCACAGCTCCATTACCAATTCTCAAAAAGTTCAAAATGCCCAACATCCAAAAATACGATAGAACAATCGATCCACGTGACCACGTTATTGCGTTCACCACGAGAGTAAAAGGCAATGATTTAACCAAGCAGGAGATCGAGTCTGTGCTGGTCAAAAAGTTTGGGGAAACTCTTACCAAAGGAGCGCTAACATGGTACTCTCTCTTACCTGAAAATTCTATTGATTCTTTTGCTGAGCTTGCAGATCTATTTATAAAAGCACACTCGGGTGCACAAAAAGTTAAAAATAGAATGGAAGATATATTTAAAGTAAAGCAAGGAGAAACATAGTTGCTTAGAGAATTTTTTGACATATTTCAACGAGAAAGAATGCTGCTACCAAGATTACGTGGCAACTGGGCAGCCATGGCATTTTCAAGCCATTTAAACGAGAAAAGCTACGAGGAGGCTTAAAGAGAGCATACGATAATTCCCTGCTACGGCATGGAATGATGTCTATAATAGGTACAGTACCAAGTTGTGGATCGAAGAAGATATCGTAACTCAATCAAGGGATGAAGAAAAAATAGGTTCAAGGCGGTTAGAATCTGAGAAGAGGTCCGGTAAAAATAGATACGAACCCTATATGGGACCTTCGGGTCGAGAAACTCGTTCCAAATCCGAAAACGTGCAGGCTGATCAAAGATTCACAAATATAGATTCAAGTTCGTCATCGTCAAGATTCAAAAAAGATCAAAGTGAACGTAACAGAGATGCTAATGCAAACCCAAGGATTGGGGATTACAATTTTAATGTCAATACCTCAGAGTTGGTTGCTGTTCTAAGAAGCATGGGGAATAAAGTTTGACGGCCTAAAGAGATGAGATCAAATCCAAACAGAAGAAACCAGATTTTTAGTGTGAATTCCATAATGATCACGGTCATAGAACATCACACTGTAGATTATTTCAAGGTGAAGTGGAACACTTATTGAAGCAGGGTTATCTGACGGAATTGTTCAGCGAGAAAGGCAAGCAAGCTTACATGAAAAACATGCAAGAGCCTCCAAAACCTCCATCTCCAAAGAGAACAGTAAATGTGATAAACGGTGGAGAAGAAGTCAATGGAGTAACCTATACAGCCGCGAGAAGAACGACAAAGTTCACAATAATTCATGGGAAGCGAACTCGCCAAACTATGGAGGATGACAACATAATATTTGATGATGCGGATGCCGATGGATTAATGATTCTCCACAACGATGCACTGGTAATATCCTTACTTATACATGACACTAATGTAAAGCGAGTTTTGATTGATCCAGGTAGCTCTGTAAATATTATCCTATTACGAGTGGTGGAAGAAATGCTGATGGGCGATCATGTAGTTCCAAAAGCACGTTCCTTATTGGGATTTGATAATTCAACTGTTATTACAAAGGGTGAGATTGAGTTAAGAACATATGCGGAAGGGGTCATCAAAGAAACGAAATTTCAAGTGATAAACAAGGATATGACCTATAATGTGATTCTAGGAAGGCCGTGGATTCACGATATGGATGTTGTGCCATCCACATTACATCAGGTTATCAAATTCCCTTCAAAATTGGGAATTCAACATATCCGGGGAGATCAACAAACTTCAAGGAACATCAACTCAGTGATACACACAAGTCAAAAAGATACGAGTGCAGATAAAAAAGATACGAGCGCATCAGAAAGATACAAGCATAAGTGAGAAGGATGCGGTAAATCAAATTTCAACAGAGATTGCATCAAAGCAAATCAACGTGGATTCCAGACTAGAGGTAATTCAGGATCCATAGGAAAATGAAAAAATTAAAACAATGATTGAGGTGCTCGAAGTTGTTCCATTATTCGAGAAATGGCTAGATCGAAGAATCCATATCGGAGCAAGGCTAAACCCAGAAAGGAGAGGTAAGTTAATTGAATATTTAAATCTAACGCGGATTGTTTTGCATGGTCCCATTCAGATATGGCAGGTATACCACTGGAAGTGATGACTCATAAAATAAATGAAGATCCATCGTTCGTACCTGTCAAACAAAAGACAAGGAAGCAAGGATTATTCAAAAATCAAGTGATCGATAAAGAGGTACAGAAACTCTTAAAGATCGGTTCAATACGTGAGGTAAAATATCCTAATTGAGATAATACTATGGTAGTACCGAAAAAGAATGGTAAATGGAGAGTTTGTGTAGATTACACTGACTTAAATAAAACATGTTGGAAGGATTCATTCCCTTTACCGCATATAGATCAATTAATTAATTCTACTGTAGGTCACGAATTATTAAACTTTATAGATGCGTATTCTGGTTATAATAAAATAAAAATGGACTCCTTAGACGAAGAAAAAACTTCATTTATTACAAACAGGGGGACTTATTGTTACAAAGTCATGCCTTTTGGCTTGAAAAATGCTGGAGTCACGTATCAGAGATTAGTGACCAAGAAGTTCCAAGAACACCTGGGGAAGACGATGGAAGTGTATATTGATGATATGTTGGTCAAATCAATAGAAGCGGAAGATCATTTTCAACATCTTTCAACTACCTTCGAGATCCTCCACAGGTATAACATGAAACTGAACCCAGAAAAGTGCGTTTTTGGCATGGCTTCAGGTAAGGTTTTAGACTTTCTCGTATCTAATAGAGGAATTGAAGTAAATCCTGTACAAATTAAAGATATTTAAGAAATACTTGATGTACTCACAAGCAAGAAAGAGGTTCAAAGATTGACAGGTAGGATTGGAGTTCTGGGAAGATTCATTTCAAGATCTTCAGAGAAAAGTTTTAAATTATTTTCAGCAATAAATAAGCAAAATCAGTTTGAATGGACTGAGAAATTCCGACAAGCCCCCAAATATTTGAAGGCATATCTATCAAATCCTCCCCTATTGTCTAAACCAAGGGACGGAGAAAGACTATATGTATATCTTGCAGTTGCAGAAGTAGCTGTAAGTGCAGTTTTAGTAAGGGAAGACAAAGGTAAACAATATCCTATTTATTATGTCAGTAAATCCTTATTAGATGTTGAGACCAGATATCCTCATCTACAGAAACTTGCTTTAGCATTGGTTGTGGCAGCTAGAAAATTGAGACCATATTTTCAATGCCATCATATCTCCGTAGTAACTTCATATCCTTTGAGGAATATTTTGCATAAACAAGAACTGTCAGGCAGATTAGCCAAGTGGGCAATATAATTAAGTGAATATGACATTATTTATCAACCTAGGACAACAATAAAGTCTCAAGTTTTAGCAGATTTCATCGCAGATTTTAATATAAAAATAATTCCTGAAATAGAAAAGGAATTACAACTTTTTTACTGGAGCTAATCCAGGAACATGGACTTTATTTACTGATGGCTCTTCAAATGTCAAAGGAGCCTGTTTGGGTATTTTCTTAATCCCACCCTCAGGTGAAAGTATAAGGCAAGAAATTAAATGTTACCCTATTACTAACAATGAAGCAGAGTATGAAGTTGTTATTGCAGGTCTGGAACTAGCACGAGAACTCTCCATAAAGCAAATCATGATTAAAAGTGACTCTCAACTGGTAGTCAATCAGATGAAGGGGACTTATACTGCTAGAGAGGCACGAATGCAACAATACTTGGAAAAGGCACGAGAGCTGGTCAGGCAATTCCAATCATGGAAGATCGTACAAATACCCAGGGAAGAAAACGCAGAAGCAGACGCGTTAGCTGACCTTGCTTTAGTTGCAGAAGTAACGAGTGAAGAAAATGCTATTGTAATACATTTTTTCATTCAACACTTGACCAGGATAAACACGAGGTAAGCTTTAATAATTTAACCTGGTATTAGAGAAACGAGATTGTTAATTTTTTGCAGTATGGGATCGTACCTGAAGACAATAAATAATCTCAACCGCTTCAACAAAAAACTACTTGTTACTGTCTAATCCAAGACAATTTATATCGAAAAATGTTTGGCGGTCCTTTAGCAAGGTGCCTTTGACCCAATCAAACAGAACGTGATGAGAGAAGTACATGAAGGACATTGCGGAAATCATGCAGGTGGAAGATCTTTAGTCAAAACACTAACCAGAGCAGGTACTACTAGCCTAAAATGGACGAAGATGCGGAAAATTTTGTAGCCAAATGGGATAAATGTCATGCTATGCTAACTATATGCATCGACCTGCAGAGTTATTACATACAGTTATTTCCCAATGGCCATTTATGAAATGGGGAATGGATATAGTAGGGCCTTTACCATAATCCAAAGGAAAGGTGCATTTTTTTATTAGTGTTAACAGATTACTTTTCAAAATGGGTAGAGGCAGGAGCTTTCAAACAAGTACAGAAAAGGAGGTAAAAGATTTCATCTGGCGTAACATTATATGCCATTTTGGAGTTACAAATGAAATCGTATGTGATATTGGCCCACAATTTATAGGCTCGAAAATCACAGAATTCTTTCAAAGTTGGCAAATTAAATGACTAACAACTTCTCCTTATCATCCCGTGGAACATGGTCAAGTAGAGTCAACAAATAAGATTATCATAAAAAATTTGAAGAAGAGGTTAGAAAAATCAAAAGGGAATTGGCCTGAGGAATTACCAGGAGCATTATGGGCTTATAGAACTACGACAAAAACAACCACGAGAGAAACTCCATTTTCGCTTGTGTATGGTTCAGAGGCTTTAATCCCAGTTGAAATTGGAGAGCCTAGCACGAGATTCACATTGGAAACGGATGAGTCAAATGATGATGAGTTAAGAACAAATTTAGACTTACTCGAACAAAGAAGAGAGGCAGCTTTAATACGGATGGAAACACAAAAACAAATCATAGAACGATACTACAACCGAAAAGGCTCACCTCAGGTACTTGAAAATTGGGGACTTCGTTCTTAAAAAGGTTTTTCAATCAACGAAAACAATAGGAGCAGGAAAGTTAAATCCAAATTGGGAAGGACCTTATAAAGTTTGAGGTATCGCTGGAAAAGGTGCATACGAGTTAGAAACCATGGGTGGAAAAGTCTTACCCTCGAGTTGGAATGCTGTTCATTTAAAGAAATACTATTTCTGAGCAAAAGAAAGTACCCACAATCAGGTATCATTCATTTACGATTTTGTTTTGTACAGTTAAAATTATACTAACAATTTTAGATGATAGGCAAAAATCTAGCCCACACCAAATGATGATATTAGATCTGAAAGACACGCGGAAATAACATTATTCCTGGTCTAGGGTTGCAACCTTTCTGATGGAAATAAAAAGGGTTAAGCAGTCATCATCTAAATTATAGATACCTCTGAGTCCCGTATGTTTTTCCTTTTTAGGAAATGGGCCACATGGAAGGAATAATCAAGTGCTCGAGATTTCATACTTCAAAGATCAAACACTTGGGGACATTATATATACATATGGAAGGAAAACAAGACTAGAAAAAGTCAAAATTCAAGTCAAAGCCTAAGGTCTACTCAACAAATCTAAAGTTAAGAGCGAAGTCAAAGAGCCAAAAACGCAAGCCTGATTCAAAAACCTATGAGGAATACACTCGTGGATGTAAACTTCAAAATCTTACAAATGTTTAGGTTAAAGGCAATATTTAGTCACGGGCAAGATATACCCTTGATTTTTTTACAAATCTGTTGTAAAAGAAACAGTTACGAAAGAGTTATAGATGATACTTGAATACATGTAAAGTATTATGTAATTTGAAAGTTCGAATGATACAAAACTTTCCTCAAAAGTTACTCAAGGAAACGTGTGTGTTCCTATTTCTACTTTCGTATGTTTACACCATTATGAAGTTGAGACGTCTTCTTCATTAAGTGTCGTTCATAAAAGGGCCCTCTTTTATAAATCATGCTTGTTTAAAAAAGACATGAAGTATTAAAGCATTTTTTAATGCATAATACAGAAAATCGAAATAAAGTATCACAGAAGTTGAACAAAAACTTAGGAGATGATATTATAATAACTTGGTTAAAACTAAGTATAAACTTAGTTCCAACCTGTTATATACACAAAAAAAAACCCCAAAACAGACTAGGGGTATGATTTTCTAAAACATTACCCCCAAATGGGGGTAAACCTCCGATTGTTCAACCAAAAAAAAAAAAAAAAACACTTCAAACTTTTTCACTTTCACTGTGGGGAAGATTGACTTCATCACCAGAAGAAAGAGAAACTTTAGCAGGGGAAAGTTGAGAAATAGCTTCACCAGGAGTGATTTCATCACCTTCGGGAACATCAACCTCAGGTGAAGAAAAACTTTGACTATGTCGGATCTTTTCAACCGTTTCTCTAGTTTTTGCAATCTCAGCTTTTAAGTCAAAGCCTTCCTGGCTTACTTCCATTAATGCTTCTTAATCTTCAAGAGCCTCGTAGTCTTTTTCCCACTGCTCAATTTCAACTTTTAATTCATCCTTCTCGTTCAAGGCTGCATCATAAGAAGCCTGTAGGGGAGCAAGAGATTTTTCCAAAGATTTAACCTTGTCTGAGGAAACACGAAGATCTTTTGTATGAGCATCTGAACAAGCTCCCCAGAGTAAGTTTCCTTTTGGTTCAACAAATCCTTTAAGCTCATAAACACTTCAGAAGCCTTGGAAAGCTGCTCAACAAATGAAGACTCAAGGAGATTCTTATCTTTACCTGCCTAGTTCGATGAGGTTTTCTCAATCGCCAATTGCGCTGCCATAACCTTTACTTGCTTCTCCAAGGTACAATTTTCTTCTTCTAAAACCTCCATCTCAAGCTGAAGACCCTCGAACTGCTCTTTCCAATTGTCTGCCTCGGTATGGTAATCATTCATCAACTGCTCCGTATGGGCAATCCTTTTCATCATCTCCGTACCGATGAGATTGATCTACACAATGAAAAGGGGAATGTGATACCAGTAAAGGAAAAATCACGAAAAATAAAAAAAGACACGGTTTATACCTTCAAGGATGAATGCACAATATCGCTCATCCATGTTAGAGAGACGTGACTTTCCAGTTTTGACTTCTCAACTGGGCCAATCAAAGGTTTTAGCCATATTTCAGCTTGGCCTGATTTCTTCAAAAGATTATCATCGACAGGAATCTCAATGGTTGTTTCATCGACTTACTGCTACTAGAGAAACCAACTTCAACATGGGAAATTATGGCAGTAGGAGCAGTTGAGGAAGTCCAAATAGTCGGGGGCGGAGCAATGGCAGCATCAACAGGTATGGATAACTGAGGTTTAATTGGAGCAGACACGGGAAAATAGGCAAGAGGCATTTCCTCGGAAATAAAGCCAAAGCTTTCTTCATCAAACCCTCGAGAAAAGAGTTGTTCAGTAGAGTCATGGGTTATAGCAGGCGTCTCTTCATCAGAACTTACTAAGGTGGCATTTTCAGGCTCATGCACGGGAGTAGAACTAGGAGGGGGAGTAGTTTCATCATCAGAAACTACCCGTCTCCTAGCTCGTGGCTTACGAACCAACGAGCCTTCATCTTGCTCTTCTTCATCCTCAGAGTTCTGTGGTTTATCAGTTTTTCTTTTTGACGAAGAACTTAAGATTATCTCTTGAGCCTTTGATAGAGAGAGCCTTGAAGCAGAGATTGAAGTAGCACTTACACCTCGAACGAGAAATCCCAATAAAGAAAGGGATCAATAAGTTTCAAAGTAAATATAGAGGCAAGGAAGACATTAAAAGAGAAAATTACCTTGAGTTTTAACTTTCCATCCAAATCTGTTTGAAAGGTATTTCCAAGACCTTTCTTCCATTGGATAAACTGTTAACAATTTTTCTACCCAATCACGGAAATCAGGAATCTCCTCAACGGTTCCCATGGTTGCTGAAAAGGAAAAATAAAACAGTTACAAGAATTCATATTCTTCATAAAAAGAAGAGAAATAAAAGGGAAACTTACGTGCAAAGTTCCACTTCTCAGGGAAGGGCATGTTCTTTTCACCTACTAACCCACTAGTAGGAGTAGCAACAAGTCGGGCATACCATCTACAATCTCTGTCGTCTTCAGGACTGACCAAAACTCTCTTACTCCTCGCCACGAGAGTAAAAATCCCATGACGGAATAATTTGGGAGAGTAAAGATGGATCAGATGGTAGAAGGTGAATGGTAAAGAAGACAGATTTGCTAAGTATCTAAGGCATGCCACAACCCTCCATATAATAGGACCAATTTGTCCTAAACACACATAAAAAAATGACAAAACTCAAGAATGACCGGATCAATTGGTGGCCTAAAACCTAATGTGAAGGGATATGTATACACAAAAGAAAAACCATATTTAAAGAAAGTGATCCTTTGATTCTCATTGGGAACTAGAATCGGGAAGTCAAATTTCCAATAACAATCTCTACGCACAAGAGAAACTAAGCCTTCAATGATCTGGGATGGGTAAACATCAGCGCGATCGTGAGAAGTTATGGAAGTAACCTGATTTTTAATTGACTCGCTATCAGTAACAAAGAAAAGTTCTGCGGGGATAATCTCGTCTACAGTAGGCTCACGAAGTGGTTCACTAGAATCCCTACTTCTAGCGGAAGATCTACGTGAAGATGAAGCCCTAGTTCTACAAGATGATGGAGGAGTAGTACTGGGTTGAGAAGAAGATCCACGAACATACACTGACCCTAAACTGCATAACCTACCACCTCTCCTACTCCTGATAGGAGCAGAAGAAGGGGGAAGTTCATCTACAATAACAACTTTTCGGGGATCAGGATTCGAAGAAGACATAGTTGTATGAGGAAGTAATGCGAGTAAGTTGTGATGAAGAAGAAAGTTTGTCGTAGAAGCAAAGACAAAGGATGTATTTATATGCAGAAGCAATTGTCATATAAAGAAAGTAATGACGAAAACATCATTATAAGCTGTCACTTCGTGACTGATGCAGCCGCAAAAAAGCCCTAAAACTCGCTGAAGAGTTGCAGAGCCACTCGATGACTGCCACGTGTCACATGCATAAAATGAAAGTGACACACGATGCATTGATTCAAAAGAAGATACAATGATACGAATGAAACAGCGGAAAAAAAGTTCCCGCCTTAAATAAGATCCATTCCCCAAATATTCAATTGCTGAATAATTGATAACTGGGGGAACTATTTGTATTGGTAAGAATAAATATTATACGTGGAATTAATTATGTGGTTGACATGGTAAGATACGTGGACCATTAGAAAAACGACAACTGGAGAGATACGAGTCTTAATAGATACGAGCAAATCGCTCATGAGATGATAAGAAACAAATGTTCAAATCTCTTTAGAGAATTGAGGAGGCACCGATGGAATGAACCGAGACAGACTAAGGGGTAGATTCATAGATCTTCAATTAATGAGCACAAACGTTACAAAATCTTCACGAAACAGTTATGATTACCAATTATAACGATTCATTAATGATATTAATGCTCATTATGACTCAATCATTAAAGAGTGTAGACGTTGTACTTGAAGGTCCCTATATAAGGGGAATAAATGTTATTTGTATGGACACATTCTGATTATTATTGGAGTATATTTATTTACTTACGCCTTCTACTGATTATTTTACCATTTCTTATTCTTACTTTTCTTTCTTATTTCTGAGAGAACATTGAATTTCTTGATTATTAGTAGCCCAAATACTTCTAAAAATAAGTTTTGACTGAGAATCTAATTATTTGATTAAACAAAAATGTCTTTCAATTTTGATAACCCGATCTATTAGATTAAACTTATTTCTTGTCTTGCATTTTGTTTTAGATATTCCAAGGCAGTCTTGGGAAGAAGAGATACACTACAACATTAATGGAATTACACATATAATAAACTCTTTTGCTTTGAGGAGTTTATCATTTGTGTGTTTTGGAACTTGTCCACCGGCGAGATTATCAAGCTCTTTTTTCTTACTGAAAAACCTATGTTTTTTTTTCTGACTGAAAGTGGGTTTAGTTTTTATTTTTGTTTCAGCAGAGCTTCTTGGGGAGGAGTTAAAGATTGTATTGTGTGCACAGTTTTATTTACCAAGAAATTTACGCTCTTGAGTTGAAATAATATTGGTTTAATGGTTGGAAAAATATGAGTTTAAAGATACAATTTACAATCCATCAAGAAGGAATTGAAGCTATGAAAATGGGTTGAAATCTGCAGAGGCCAGAGGGAGACCTTGCAGACAAAGGAAATTAAAGTTGGATCCTTTTACTTGGAGAAACACGAGCGTAAAAGGGAAGAACAAAATTGGATAACTGAAAAGACAAAAGAATCCCTTTAACTCAGTTGTTGCTAGTATGTTATTAAGGATATTTTAGGTAAAGAGAGGTAATGTGTATCTTGCTAACATACCACTTTCGTGTAGTAGGTTAGCAAGACCCACATATCATATACCAAAATTATATACATACTAGTACATGAAGTATAAAAAAACTAGTAATACCTAATAAAAGAAAGAAGGAATTAATTATATATCTTACGCGGTGGAATGTGAATGGGCTGATAAGAAATGTATAAAATCTACTTCACAACAAACTTTTATTGATAAGAAACATATAAAATCAAAAATATATAGTATAAGACTCGTCAAGCATACATGTAAAAACCAAACATTATGAGAATCACTTTCAGGCATCGAAGTACTAAAAGATAGGAGACCTTTATGGAATTGAAATTCTGATGGGCTCAAAAAATAATTCGGAATTGCGATTTTTAATCATAGAATTTTGAATTCCATGCCCATCTCCATACTGGTAAATGCTCTGTCCCGTTCTTGCAATATTTACCGCACATCTAATGAATGCTTCAGAAAATATTGAATTTTCCTGTTGAGCTGTGTTGATCAGTTTCCATGTTTCTTTTATCAAAGAACTGATGTGTTTTCTTGCTTCTTCTTCAGAAACACCCTTCTCATTCATGTAACATTGAATTGACTTGGAAACATCTCCTCTCTTCATTTCATCCTGAAGTAAGAGGAATATATAAATATATATATGTATATATACTATATATAATATTTTGAAGTCCAGTGAATTTGAGCTTTGCATGGAATTTTAATTACTTTGATCTCAAACGGAAAAGAGTTTAACTCCCGTGTATTAACAGCTTTTTTATAAATAAATAAAAAAACACTATAGGTTATTTAAAAAGTAAATGCACCTACTTGCTAATAATAAGTGGAATTGATTGCTTTGAAAAATTAGGGAAACTTGCTAATAACAAGCAAAATTACACTGATCTATAATCTACGAATCCTTTAAGTGTATATAAATTAAAATGAAAAAGAAATTTAACTAAGTTTTATTTCGAAGGAGTAACTTGACCCTGTGTATTTTATAGACGTAATTTCATTGCGCACTTGTTTGTACCATACACCCAAGAAAACGTGAATTTGGAATACAAACTTAAATCACAAATTCACAATACCTTCAATAGATCCTAATTACTTTGAATTCGTTTGACAACAGTACTTCAAAACTTGTCATGTGCAATAACAAAATTTTAAATTTACCATTATATTTTTCTAAGGGCACTATGACTCAGTTGTATAAACAACCCTAATATTGAAAAATTACACATTTAATATATAGGATTTTTAATAGTAAGTAACTTTCTTCGTATTTTGAACATGTGTACTCAATTTTGGTTATACAAGAGGTTCAAGTGCATGATTTTAAAATAAATGAGGTGTATCTGCAGTTGCATAATATTATGGAGACGAAATTTATATCATAGGTAAGGGTTAGAAAATCTTACTGATGTTGTCGCTAGATCATCAGCAAGACGAATAATTGTAGCAGACCAACGAATAATGTTAGGATACTTGCTTAAGTATTCCAGAGCCTCTTTGGTAATTGGATTTGTAACAAAGAAGAATGCATTGAATACTATAACAAGACTTCCAACTGTAATCCATGCATTATCCATGTATTCTTCCAGAGTTGGTATATAACCTTTGTAGTACCATCTTGCTTCTTGTAAGTAAGCTTTGCACAAATCTCCCCACTAATTATTAATAAAAATAAGCAGATTAATGGTAAGTGGAAAAAGAATGAATTAAGAATTAATACATGATGAGTAGAAATGATTCAAAATAGAACAAAGTATATAGTTACTGATTTTTGAAGGTAGGGCATGATGTTGATTCCTTGCTCTTTGAGAACTTCATATGCAATTTCAGTGACAGTGTTAAAGAGTGCAAGGTAACATACTTTCATATAGTCTGGAAGATGGTCAATCGCTTTTAGCTCCATTCTGAAAATCAAATGAGGAAGGCCATTCACAAAACTAATTATAAAGGTGTAACAACTAAGAGAAGCACATATATCTCAGAGTACTGAGTAAAGAGTGAAAATATATTTAGTGAATTGATGAACATGAGTGAATTCAAAGCAGAAAAACTATCAATAGTCCTTTCATGAAATTAAAAGGTAAAAACTCGTCATTTAGAGCCCGTTTGGACATTAATTTTTTTTTTTTTTTTTAAATCAGTGTTTGGCCATAAATATTCCAATTTTCACTTGAAGATGAATTTTGGAATTTTTCAAAAATTCGAAAAACTCCAAAAAATTGTTTTTCACAATTTTCACTCAGATCACTCACAAAAATTCAAAAACCACCCAAAATTATATTCATATTCAAACACAACTCTATTTTTCAAATACCATTTTCACTCGAAAATTTTTTTCACTTTTTTGAAATTTTACAATTCTTATGTCCAAACGCCCACTTAGTTTATTCATCATCTCGGGACATGCAATTATATAAATCGAGTAGTGGTTAGTGTTAACTGTTAAGCATGAAATTCAAAATATCTAACAAGAGTATTCAAGATTAACTCTTTATCATGTTTATACTGGTTATATATGTTATATATATAGAGTTAACCTTTATATATCTTCGTAAAAAGAATTACTTCTCTCATGACGAGAATTAAAGAAGGAAAAGTAATTTCCCTCAGTAAATTAAAAGATGAAAACAAATTGACAAATCTACATGCACAAAATTTACAGATATAGTGACTAATTTCTGACCTTTCAACAGCACGAGTGAAGAGTTCCAACTCATCAAGAGTGCCATAGACATCATAAATGTCATCTATAACTGTAGCCATAGCAGTGACCCTCGTCAACAGTGTTCGGCACAGCTGGTTCTTTTGAGGTTCAAACATCATCCCCGCTATCCATAAGAAAGCTTCAACTATTCTATCCCTTGTAAATGGCAATTTTTCTGCAAGGCATGAGTTCTTCCACCACCTTAATTTACATGAAAATTAATGTGTCAAATACCCCGGATATATATATTTTTTTCTCTTGGATTTAACTTATATGCACAGACCGTACCTATAATAAAATTTTTACACTATCAATGTGTTTGACATGTTGTAAAAGGTTATTTGTCTTGTTCATTAAGTTAGTAATTTTACGTATTATTATGGGTGTAGTTAATTATAACTTATCAAATGACCTGATAGTCATGTAAAAAACTTTTACATTATCAATACTCGATTGATCTCTCACCTTGATAGATTTCTTAAATCTTCTTGGTGTGTTGCTTGAACAATGCTGAAGTCCAACTTAGCAAGCTCGAGCAGAAGAGGATTAGCATTCGACATTCTCTCATAAATGTTTATGTACCACTTTGTCTCAACTCTCAACATCATCCAATGCAAAGGAAGTTCCAGGGCATGGCGCACTAATGCGACTGTCACATTGTCTTCATCATGTAATTGATTGTTCAGAAAATTCTGTAGCTGTGACATTGCAAATATATTGGCGCAGTCTAGAAAAGTGCTTTCAGTTTCGGTAGAGAGAAATGAAGCTTCATATAATTGTAACAATCCTTGTATATCTTCACAGAGACTCTGCTTGAGGTTACCCTGGTCATCCTTGAAATCGTTCAACATATCTACAATACGAGAATACGAAATTAAACGGTAGTCAAAACATGCATAAAAACGACAAAATATCAGATCATATATAAAGAGAAGAATAAGGAAATTTAAAATTAGTTGGCAAAAAGCAGCACCTTGAGAGACATGAAAACCATGTTGTCTCAAGAGTCTAAATTTCAGAGCTGTGGTGTATAATGAATCTCCTGTGGATGCATTTAGGTGTATGCTCCTCAAAATTTGCATGATTTCATTGTTGAAGTGATAACTCACTCCAAGCCTTCGTAAATTATCAATTAGCTCCAACTTATCTAATTCTTCTGATCCCTCATTAATCATCTTCTCCTTCATTTCCTTCTTCAGTTTGTTAAACCGTTTGATATACTTCTCTCCCTACGCAGCACAATTACAAATGATCAGCTCGAATATTCACGTACATAATCTTTTGAATGTTATTTACGACACTAATTCATAATGCAGATTATTGAATAACAAGAAAAAGTATAAATGAAGACGTGCGTGCTAAACAAATGTAATTACCGCATAATCATTGTGTATGGACTGAATGTATTCAAAATCCCACGTGGTAGGTTCGTAATTCCCTGAACGCCTAATGGGATTATGATCTGAAGACGATGACTGATTAGTAGAAATAGTAGAGTGATTAAGTGGTGGTTCAGCTTTAGAAAGGCAGGATATTATTGTTGATGATTTTCGAGGGGTAAAAGAGGGAAAACAGGTACTAGGTGGAGGTCTTCTGGAGGTTGCCATGGGCAGTGGTATCCCTACGTTGGTGAATAACATTGCCTCCATTGATATATTCAATTCAATGTCTCTAAAACAACTTATTTATATATGGACGTGTTATGTTCATTTTTTTTAGTGGGGACCACCTCCACAAGCACAATTATGATTTAGTTTGCGTCTGAAATTAAAGTCTGATTAGCAAAAATATCGATGACTCAAATATTCCATTAACTAAGATTTGGTAAATCTTTCGTGGCTAACTACTAAATGTAAATCTTTTTAGGGTAAAGGGATGAACAGTTTTGATTTGATGTTTTACCATCAACTAAGAAAAGATAGCATATCTCAAGGAAGAAGACATATTTGTATCTTTGCACTAAATTGATTTATTATCCATAGTACTAATGTTTCACGTGAATTATATGAATTTATTAGCCGTACTATCGATTTCATTTTGGTTTGGACTTTGTTTGACTTACTAACATTTATGAAATATAAAACTTATTGAATCATTCAAAAATTATAAGTTCAAACTTAAAATAATAAGTTAAAAGATAAAATTATGAAAAAGTTTAAAAAGTATTTATAAATTACATTATAATAAATACTTTTATGTATTAAATATATTTAAAATTTCTATACATGTAATGTCAGGTTGGTTTGACTTCGGTTTGACTTTTTTTAGTTTAAACCAAACCAAACTAATTATGATCGGGTTTTTTTTCCAGCACCCAACCAAATCAAACCGAACCATAGTCGGATTTTATTTTTCGATTCAGATTATCGGTTTGATGCGGTTTATCGGTTTCGTTTTTACACCCCTAAGTATCAGCACATGTTTCTCTTTTTTAGCGTTTGCGTTTCTGTTTCTCCACGACAAATCTCACGTAAATCATCAACGTGTATTTTATTTATTTTATCCGGTAAAAACATGTTTTTAATGGGTAACCATCAAGACGAGCAAATCTTATTCGATGCTGACAACATTCAATGAAAATGAGACAAATCTTCTTGCAAAAGCTATCTCCGAAACGTTTATAACCAGCTTTCAGGGTAAAAAGAAAAAACAAGAACTAAAATTGCTATGTCCTCAAGAAGCCCCATATTATCTCCTTTAATTGGAAAAAAAAAAAAAAAAAAACCTCAAATTCATACCACAGTAGACCACTGAAATCTAACATCTGACCCTGTTGGGAGTTGGGACGCCCAGGAAATTAGTTGGATGGACCTCTTAAATAGTTCATTTAATATAGAGTTTTTATTCTGTGGATTGACGGGCGGGGGTAAAAATGTTGGAAATTAATCGTGTTTAGTATAACGGAAAATATTTTTAGTGGATTTTCTAGAAAATAAGTAATAATCTTACTCATTTTTCAGTGTTTGGTACGTAAATTAAGAAAAATAATTTTCCAAGAGTATTTATAAATAATTTAGATACAATAAACATGAAGCCATAAACTTTCGAACCAACAACCTTCCTAACCCATAAATTTGATAAACATCTGAACAGCTAAACTTTCGAACCCGCAAACTTCCAAACATATAAACCTCTGAACTCATAACTTTGGAACTCGCAAAATTTTGAACCTGTAGCCCGAAAAATGAAAAAACCAGCACTGAAAATATTTTAAAAAAAATAAAATTGCCGCACGAGGTGGGGGGTTGAGGGTGGGAGTGGGTGGTGCAGAAAACGAAAAAAAATAGAAAACAAAAAATTGAAAAAAAAAAAAAAAAATTGCGGGTTGGGTGGGGTGCAAAAAAACGAAAAAACAAAAAATTGAAAAAATACAAAAAAAGGTAAAAAAAAAATAAATTTTTTTGGAGGGGGGAGGGGGGGGGGTTGCGATGACGGAAAAGAAAAAACTGAAATCTGAAAAGAAAAAATACTTTTTGGAGAGGGGGCGAGGTAGGCGAGAGAAGGGGGAGGGGTTGGGGTTAGATGTGAGAGTAGGTGGAGTTTTTGGAAAATGTTTTCCTACCACTTTTTCTAAGGAATTCATTTTCCTCCAATATCAGAAAAATATGACATTTTCCAAACTATTTTGTGCAACCAAATAGTGAAAAATAAAAAAATATTTTCCGTCATGCCAAACACACCCTAACCTTGCAATTAATTTACATGACAGTTCACAAGAAATTTCATCATCCTTTGTGGGTCTTATAGAAATTTAAGGAGTTACCGGTCCATATATACACATACTATTATCTACGAATGGATAGTCTGTCACGACCCAAAATTCTAACCTTCGGTGTGGTGATGGCACCTAACATTTCACCCGCCAGGCAAGCCAACGTTAGAATAATTTATCTATTTTTTAACAGTTTAAATTAAACAATGAGAAAGAACTGAAATAACTGTAATAATCCAAAGTAAAGTGCGGAAACTATAACATCTAAAATATATGATACAACCCTGGACTCGGTGTCACAAGTGCACGAGCTACTAGAATAGTACAAATAAGGATTTGAATAAAACATAAAGTTGTCTGAAGGAAAATACACAACTAAATAAAAGGAGAGGGGACTCAAGGAGCTGCGGACGATGAGCAGTTGTACCTCAAGTCCCCACAAAGCTGTCCAATCCGAGCACACTATTATTTTCTATTGGGACTGACTCCAAAATATGCACAAGAAGTACAGAATATAGTATGAGTACTACCGACCCCATGTACTCTGTGAGTGCCGAGCGTAACTTTGATGAATTAGTGACGAGGCTAAGGCAGGTCACTCATACTACAACATGTACGCAGTACATAATAAAGACAGAAAAGGGAAATACGGCACAAAATAAGACAGCTAACTGAAGATAATAGTTAAAGCCACAAGAAATAAACCAGTAACGATCAGAATCACCAATCATTAGAGTTTCAAATGGAAATACCAGAAAAACCAATACAACTCAAGGAAATAGAAACACATAGGTTGTTGCGGCATATAACACGATCCCACCGTACAATACAATCCTCCCTAATTCCACTGTAACAACATCAACAGTAATAAATAAACATATATTGCGGCGCAACACGATCCCACCATATAACAAATTCAGTATCAGAATTCACCCTTATTTCATCGTATCAATCCACCCTTATTTCACATATTGCGGCGTGCAACCTGATCCCAACATATTAGTACAATTATTCACTGAGTACAATTAAATCCATATTTCAAATCACAGGAACCTCCAGACAGTAGGAGAAGGAGACAAGTTTGCAGCTAGATCAGTTGGAGCTGTGTTGATAGGATACTCCTTATCCAGAAGGTTACAGGTTGTATAACATTTTAACTAATTCTTTCTTTGTCAGCAGGGATGTCAAGTTTATGGAGCATATCTTTCCATTAAAGTTACTTAAGGAAGGAAAGTTACAGCTCTTTCCTAATGGTATGCTAGACTCTCCAGCCATTACTGATGCAGTTCCACCTCTTAGTGCAGACGTCCCAGCACCAGCAAGATCACCAAATGATGACATATCTTTTTCAGCAGCACCACTGTTGCAGATAACCATGTTGCTGATGCACAACCTTCATCACCACATTCCCTGTCCCTTGAAGACGTACAAACTCAGCAACTACTTCCTTCAAAACAAGACACATCTTCTTCTGTAGAACACCAGCTCAGGAAATCAGCTAGGACTGCTAAAAAGCCTGTGTGGATGCAAGATTATGTCTGCAATGGTTCATCAATAAAATCAGATAGCAAGCAGCTTTGCAAGTATCCAATGCAGAGCTATTTGAGCTATGCAGGAGTATCGGCTAAGTACCAGTCTTATTTGTCCAAAATTACCAGCATTAGGGAGCTTGTGAACTATGAGGAAGCTACATCATATCCCAAATGGATTAATGCTATGATTCAAGAACTGAATGCACTCAAGGAAAATGGGACTTGGACTTTGGTAGATTTACTAACAGGGAAGACTCCTATTGGATGTTAGTGGGTGTTCAAGATAAAGTATAAGGCTAATAGGGGGATTGAAAGATACAAGGCACGACTAGTAGCCAAAGGATACAATCAAATAGAAGGGCTAGATTCCCAAGAAACATTCTCTCGTGTAGTCAAGATAGTGACAATAAGAGTGGTTCTAGCTTTGGCAGCGGCAAACAACTGGAATCTACATCAGATGGATGTTTATAATGCATTTCTACAAGGAGACCTCACTGAAGAGGTCTATATATGTTTACCTCAGGGATTTCCTAGCCAGGGTAATAAAGTTTGCAGGCTGCATAAATCCCTGTATGGTCTAAAGCAAGCTTCAAGACAATGGAACCTAAAACTAACGGAGGCACTACTCAATTCACGTTTTGTGCAGAGTCACTTTGATTACTCTTTGTTCACAAAGAATCAAAGGACAAAACTAGTAATCATCTTAGTGTATGTAGATGATTTTCTCATAATTGGGAATGATCAAGGACTGATCTTTGAGGCAAAATCCATACTGCAAGGTAATTTCAAAATCAAAGGCCTGGGGGAATTGAAGTTCTTTCTTGTGATTGAGATATCAAGGTTCAAAGAAGGAATACTGATGATTCAAAGGAAGTTTACAATGAAGTTAATTGTTAAACTTGTATTAGCAGGGTCAAAACCAATGACCACACCAATAGAATGCAACCATAGATTCACCATTGTGGAGTATGATCAACATATGAACTGGAAAGAAGATGAGAAGATGTCAGACTCAAGATGATATCAGAGATTAGTTGGGAAGCTACTTCATCTCACCATGACTAAACCAGATATATGCTATGCAGTTCATGTACTAAGTCGGTTCATGCACTGTCCAAAGTATCTCACATGGAAGCTGCAGTCAGGGTTGTTATATATATCAAAGGTGCTCCAAGACTGGGGTTGTTAATGAGTTCTAAACAGTCCACAAAGCTTACAAAATTTTGTGATGCTGATTGGGCATCATGCCCAGTTTCCAGGAGATCAGTAACAGGATATGTGATGAAATTGGGAAATACATTAGTGTCATGGAAATCCAAGAAACAATGCACAATCTCGAGAAGCTCGGCAGAGGTAGAATATAGGAGCATGGTAGCAGGAGTTAATGAAATCTCATGGTTGACAAGACTTTGTAAAGAACTAGGTGCAGAAGTTGAACTGCCAGCGGAGCTACACTTTGACAATAAAGCAGCAATTCAAATTGTTGAATCCCATATTTCATTAGCGTACAAAGAACATAGAGATAGACCTACACTTCATTAGAGAAAAGATTCAACAAGGGATTGTCAGAACCAAGTATGTGATGTCGAAGGATCAAGAAGCAGATCTGTTCACAAAGGAACTGAGGAGATCACAACACATCTATTTGCACCACCTAGCTTGAGGGAGTATTGAAGAGAGGAGTAACACGTGACTGTCATGTGAGTTCTTGGGTTAGTTAGGAAGTTAGTTATAACTAATTATGGGATTGGTTGTTAGAAAATTAGCAGAAGCAGTAAGATTGATTAGCCTAGTTGTTAGTCGTAGTGTATATATATTAGACACATGTCATTGTATTCAGTTAGATTAGAGAGAATAATTTTCAGCTCATTTGCTCTCCAGTGGAGCCTTTGTTCTAGAACCTTCTGGTTCATTGCTCTTCTCTCTTTTCAATCGAGATAATATCTGATCTTCATCAATTTTCAATGGAATATTAAATTTTCTCTTAAGAGAAGTTTTGAAAGAAAATCTTCAGGAAATGATGATAATAGCATATTTTTTAAGCTTTATTGTATTCTGTAAGGTTTATTGCCAACTCTAAATAACAATTGTTCTTATTGGCATTGGGGAATTAATATCTCTTAAAAAGGGTTCGATACGCTTTAAAGCCTAGATTCCTACTGTTCTAACAAATAGTTTTGTCCTTGAAGTCTTCCGTATACTCGTAGGAGAGACTTTAACTATTTTCAAGAACTGTGTTAATGTGCTTCTAAGCAAGTTTCATATAGATTTTCTAATAGTATATTATCATTGTTCTAACATTGAAATAGCCTAAGGAAAAAGAAAATTCCTGAATCCATATTTATTTATCGATACAATGTTGGCTGGACATTTTAATAACTAGTTTAATTTGATTTTTGTAGTGATTGGAATCATTTATTCCTTCGGTCCTAATAGCTGAAAAAGAATTTGTTTCTAATGATGAGACTATGGATGTAAGAAGTGGTCTATCTAGAAAGTAAAAGGCTCTGTTATTCAATAACCAAAATAATGATTTAGATCATGTATATATACAACACATTCGAGAGTACATATCACTACTAAAAATCTGGTAAAAAATAATCAAAACTAACGACCAACGTCGATCACTTATGTCAAATTACCGACCAAAACGCGTCCAAACACGCTTGGTCGCTATATTGGTGGTGCTTTTACCTTAGCGACCAACTTTGGTCGCTAAGGTAAAAGAACCAACTGTGCACTGTAAACAAAATACCGACCAACTTTGGTCGGTATAATATTTTAATAATTTAAATTTACCGACCAATGTTGGTCGGTATATTAAAATTATGATATTTAATTAATTATTATAATTTAAAAATTACCGACCAACGTTGGTAGGTAATTAAAATATATATTATTTTAAAAAATATATATTTAACAGTACCGACCAAAGTTGGTCGCCAATTTTTAAATCTGGGTTCATAAGCTACCAACCTTGGTCGCTAATATTTAATTTTTTAATTTTTTTTAGTCATAAGCGACCAAGGTTGGTCGCTAATTCCCAGAATTTTTTTTTTAATAGGAAAGCGACCAACTTTGGTCGCTTTTCTGGGTTATAAGCATAAAACGCCTGTTTTGACAGCTACACCACCTGTCAGCATACCAAAATCCCTAAATAACAATACAATTCAATACATACAATACAATTCTATACCAAAATCTCCACAATAACAACAATAACACAATTCAAAAAATACATTAAAACTAACAAATTAAAGTTCAATAGAACTAACAAATTAAACTAACAAAACTAAGTTAAAGCTTATTACAACTAGTACAAAACTGGTTCTATTTGTCTAGTTCAAAGTATATAAAAAGTCAAGGAGTGTTTTGTACAACATCATCATCACCGTCTGATGAATTTTCATCTATAAGACAGTATAGAGAAGGGTCTTGTGGAGGACGGGAAAAACGACCACGAGGAGGACGGGAGGAACAATCACGAGGAGGACAGGAGGAATGCTCACGTGTAGGTCGAGCCTCTGGCGATGACTCACGAGACCGGGGAATCGGAAAAGCTCCAGTAGACAGGAGAGTTCTGATCTGAGCTTGCATGCCAAGGTACTGAGCATATCTAACCTTTTCTCTTTCCTTGGCTGCTTCTAGCTTGGATGTGAGCCTTGTCACAGTCTCCCGCATAGCGGAGAGGCTCTCCCCATCAAGTTTCTCGCCTTGTGAGGAAGTCCCTATTCCTTGCCTTCCACACTTATAGCTATGGAATTTCTTAATAGGAAGCCCGTATACCTTCCCCCATTTTGGACCGCCAGCAGACTCCATCCATATTCTTTCAGCATCCTCGTCCGAAGGTTGGGTTGGCTCGCCCGACTCATTAGGTGGCTGAGTGCGGATGAATTCCTCCACGTTAGTTTGGAAGCGACCCTATACGATAATTTACATTGAATTAGTATTTCAAAATGTATATAAAAGTAAATTAAAATACTTAATGAGAAGTGAAAACTTACATATACAGTCGAGGCCCGGTCCTCGACCCACCTTTCGTGATCCGTCTCTTTCTTCTTCTTTACAATATGTGTCTCCTTGAATAGCTCATCTTGGTTCATTGGATGCCCCAACTTCTTTTCCTGAAAACAAATTAATTTAGTTAATAAACAGAATAGATATACTTTGAAAATTAAAATAAATTAAGCAATTACGTACCAATCTTCTTTTTATTGTCCCTAGGCTGATCGCACCTCCAGTGTGCAAGGAGCCTCCCTTCTCAAATGCGCGAGCTTTCTTTCCTTTTTCGCTCTTCTCTAAGAACTTTGCGGTAAGCCATTGCCTTTGCAAATCATCCCACAAATTTTGAAGTAACCAGTCAGGCTTCTTGTTCTTCTTTCTAGCTTCGGAGAAAATATGCAACAACCGCTTGCGAGCTTTGTGATGAAAATTTGCAGCCACTTCCGCACTATAGCGGTGTTCCCATACACACTTGCTCTGTATTTCAAAAGTTAAATATTATATGGAAATATCATCAATATAAATAATTAAACTGCTTAAAAGAACATTTATACCTTAAATTGATTGAAAATTTGCTCCTTCAGCGAGAATGGGAAATCTGTCCAAGTTGCATAAGGTCCATCATAAAGCTTTCTGATGGCTTTGGTGATTATCCTCGTAGTTTTATTACTCGGGATGAACCTGCAATTTAACAAAAACAACATATTAATATCTCAGTAAAAACTTTACAAAACAATAAACGCAAAAATAACAAATAACTCTTACCCATCACTCTCAGGGACTATGATGATCCTGCCATATTGATCATAATGCACCTCCTCCTCATCATCATCATCACCGTCCGATGCATGTATATTAGAGGCATGTGTGGAAGGTGTAGGGGGTCAGAGCTACTACCTTGCAGGCAAATGCCTGAAATAGATGGAGTCGCTGATGAAGATGGCTGCGATCCCTGTGACTGCGACATAGCTGGATAGACCCCAAGTGGCTGTGAAACTGATGGATGTGACCCGAGTGATTGTGACATGGATAGATGTGATCCATGTGGATGTGACATGGATGGATTCAATCCATGCGATGCATATGCTTGCGATCCATGCGATGCAGATGCCTGCGATCCACGTGGTCGTGAGGCAACTGGACTGTATGCCGGACATATAGTCATATGGCCCTGTGATGAAAGACCTGGTGTCTGAATGAAGGTGTATGGCTCGTGATGCTGTGGCAGCTCAGTATAGCCGTGGGGTGGAGGATAAGACATAGGCATAGGCATCTCTGAAGAGGGTGGAAAAGATGGAGTATTATCTTCTACCCTCCTCTTTCCCTTCCTAGCCTTTTCTCGACCCCAAGAACCAGTAGGGTCATTGTTACCTTGACCCTTGCCTGTCATCTGCATAATATAATACATATTTAGATTGAAACATATAAGAAACTAGCTATAAAACGAGAGTTATTAAAAAACTAACTTTTTAAAGCTCATCGATGTGTTGTTCCTCGTCTGAGAATTCTTCTTCCTCACTTGTTTGAGCTTCATCAGTTGATTATTCATCCTTATTTTCTATAATTGTTACTTCATTTATGTCAACTTCTTCCAATATGTGTTCAGGATGTTCCAAATCATTTTCTAACTGATCGTCCACTATTTGGTGAACACTGGAGATATCGTTTTGATATGAAACATCTAACACATTCTCGACTTCTACCCTACCTACAAGATTAGTTTTTATTACAACCCACCAATCGTACTTATTCCGCCGCAATGGATAAGGAGCATAATACATTTGCCTAACATTATGTGCAATTATGAAAGGATCATAGCGATCATACTCCCTCATATGATTAACCTCAATTATGTTGTATTGGTTGTGTACTCTTGTACCTCTTGTTGGATTTGGGTCAAACCACTTGCATCTAAAGAGTATTAATTTCATATATATGGACTAGTCATGCACAACTCGGGTGGTAGATTATGAGGTGTAAGAAAGATAGGCCAACATGAATATGGTGTCGCAGATACAGAAAAATGTGTGAATCCATCCGCACACAGACATAACCGAATGTTCCTTGGTTCACTAGCAAAATCTGGATATGTCCTATGAAAGTGATTCCAAGCTTCTCCATCTGAAGGATGACACATAACACCAGGTGGTATTCTATTTTCAAAGTGTCATCTCATATGAGGAGCAGAACTCATCGACGCATATAACCTCTTTAACCTAGGTATAAGAGGTAAATAATGCATCGCCTTGATAGCGACCATATTCCCGCTGGAAAGCCTCTTGAAACGAGGCTTTTCACAAAATTTACAACTATCTAAATTTGCATCATCTTTATTATATAACATGCAANGACAAAAGTCCTAACTTAGAAACCAATCTCTTTGCCTTATAGAAATCACCAGGTAAGTTGATATTAGGGTCAACTAGTTCGCTCATAAGGTCAATGAAAGAGTCCATTGCTGCTTGAGAAATATTCCAATCAGATTTTATACTTAGTAATCTAACTGCAACAGACAACTCAGAGTGCGGACTTCCTTCCCGTAGTGGACGACTAGCTTCCTCTCACTGTTCATAAAAATATTTTGCGTCATCATTAGGAGTTTGTTCAACATTTTCATTGGGCTCACCCCCTAAGTGCATCCCAAAAGCATCCGCAACCATATCATGAATTATAGAATCACAATTGTATTCTCCACCGACCTACTACTTTCACCCACAACCATGTTATGAAATATCCCACGGCTACAATCAATCTCTCCATGATTAGTCCACACTAAGTAATTCGCTATACACCCCTTCCTATAAAGATGAAACTTAACTTCCTCCAGTTTTCCAAATATCATACAGTCGCACCTAACACAAGGGAACCTATTACTCCTTCACTTTAGTATGGTGGAAGTGACATTGCATGTCTAATAAAGTCATCAACCCCTTCTTCAAAATCCTCCTGCAATCCTCGCCGATTAGGATAATTCCTATTGTACATCCAAGTACGATGTTCCATCTATACAAATAAAACAAGAACAAATTAATTTAGTTAATTCATAGCCTAATCTTTTTTAGTTAATTAATTTCATATCCTAAAAATTCAATTCATATCCTAAAATTTTAATTTATAAAATAAAAGTTCAATTCATACACTAAAATTTCAATTTATAAATTAAAAGTTCAATTCATACACTAAAATTTCAATTTATAAACTAAAAGTTCAATTTATACACTAAAAGTTTTAATTCATAAACTAAAAGTTCAATTCATAAACTAAAATTTCAATTCATAAACTAAAAGTTCAATTTATAAACTAAAAGTTCAAATCATATCCTAAAATTTCAATTTATAAACTACAAGTCCAATTCATAAACTAAAAGTCCAATTCATATCCTAAAATTTCAATTTATAAACTAAAAGTTCAATTCATAAACTGAAAGTTCAATTCATATCCAAAAATTTCAATTCTTATCCTAAAATTTCAATTCATATCCTAAAAGTTCAATTCATAAACTAAAAGTTCAATTCATATCTAAAAAGTTCAATTTATATCCTAAAGGTTTAATTCATAAACTAAAAGTTCAATTCATATTCTAAAATTTCAATTCATATCTGTCACGACCCGAATTTCCTACCGTCGGGACCATGATGGCGCCTAACGTTGAACCCGCTAGGGAAGCCAATGTAAATATTTAATTTACCTTATTCCTTTATTATTATCTAGTAATATGTGAAATACAACACTAACATAAATAAAAGTACAAAATGAAGCAAGGTATATAAACTCAATTTAATGCCTTTACAAAATTTCACAAAAACCAATCCCAGAATTTTGGAGTCACAACTCACGGACTGTCTATGAATAATACATATAAAAGTCTGAATGAAATAAGTACATCTGTTTCTGAAATAACTAGAACAAAATACAAAAGAAGTAGGAGGGGATGCCAAGGCCTGCGGACGCCTGCAGGACTACCTCAGGGTCTCCACTGGGCTGAAGGCAGCAACCTCGATCTATGGTCCGTAAGGTCCTACACCGGGATCTGCACGAAAGTGCAGAGTGTAGCATTAGTACAACCGACCCCATGTACTGAGTAAGTGCCGAGCCTAACCTCGGCGAAGTAGTGACGAGGCTAGGACACGACAACCAAAGTCAACCTGTGCAGTTTAATAGTATACGGAGAAAAAAAATACAACGAGAAATAAGCAGTTAAGAATAAAGGAAAATGGGAAAATGCTGAGGGGAGAAAATATCAAATAATGGAAATAACGAGGTAAGGCACAATTGGGATATAAATTTAAGCAACTGAATAGTAATACAAAAACAAGTGCACGGCATCATCCTTCGTACTTTTACTCTAGTCCTCACCATCAGAATCAATATATTCAGCACCGCATCACCCTTCGTGCTTTTACCTCACAATATCATGGCAAGACATTATCCCTCGTGCATTATCTCTCATATCATGGCACGGCATCACCCTCCGTGCATTAACATTCACTCAAAATCTCACGTACGACATCACCCTTCGTGCTTTTACACTCTTCCTCACCCAAACACATCAAATGACAGCAATCCAACAAGGAAAAATAACGGAGTAAACAGAAATAAAACCATAACGTCCCGGCAAGGGAGGCAACAGTGGAATTAATACCATCCCGGCAAGGGAAAATAACTATATCCAATCTCACTTAGTACATAACTTCACATAAAAATCTTCAACTGAAACTAATTGTCACGACCCAATTTACCTCCGTTGGGTATCGTGATGACACCTAGTCTTAGGGACTAGGTAAGCCTAGCATTTACTGAATAACAAAAAAATAAAAGGAAAAACTAACAGTCTTGAAATAGAATCTCAACAGAATATACAAACTTTCCCAAAACCGGCAGTACAAGTCATAAGCTCTACGAATCTTCTACAACTTCTAAGTACAACTGTTTGGAAATAGATACAACAGTGTATGCATAATAAATACAAAGAAGGTGACTCCGACGCCTGCGAACGCAACAACAGGTTACCTTGAGTCTCCTGGGCAATCATCCACACAGCTACTACAATATGAACCTCGATCTGCACACAAAAAATTGCAGAAGTGTAGTATGAGCACACCACAGCGGTGCCCAGTAAGTATCAAGACTAACCTCGGTGGAGTAGTGACGAGGACTAGTCAAGACACCACTGGTCTACAAAATAAATAACATGAATGAATTAATGACCGAACGTTACATCTATTTAAGACTTTAGAATAACTTACAACAATGAAAATATAAAGCGGAAGGTAATTACAGAAATCAATCACGAAACAACACAAAAATACCGAGAAAGATGGACAACAAAACAAGCCGAACCGAAAGGAAACACAATACAATAGCAAAACACCAATAACCCAACTCTACATCAGTTTGTTCACATCGGGCCTTAGCCACTAAAATCCATAAACTGGTGGAAATCTTTAAACAACAGTTCATATGAAAAACTTTTGCAAATAAAAATCATTATTTTTTGTATGGAAGAGTTTCCTATGAAAACATATTTTCTCCAAAAGTAGATATAAGTATATTTAATAGAGAAAATTACGTAAAACATAGTTTCTTTCAAAATACGAAACTTCTCAAAGATGCTTTACCAATAAATGACTTCCAAATCTCATTTTAGGCAAGAGTGTTGCTTTTCAAATATACCTTCGATGTAAAAGTCATTCAATATAATCATTTCAAACCGTAACTCAGAAATTACCATGCCGTACAGGAGGAATATCAAATCTTGCCAATAAATGCAGTAAGATATCAGTAGGAATATCCAAATTTTGAACAACGAAATAAAATGCAAAGACAAGTGCACGACATCACCCTTCGTGATTTTACTCTCATTCTCACCAAAACAAGTGCACATCATCACCCTTCATGCTTTACTCTCATTCTCACCAAAACAAGTGCACGATACCACCCTTCGTGCTTTTACTCTCATAATGTGGCACAGCATTCTCCTTCGTTCTTTAATATCATAACATGGCACGCCATTATCCTTCGTGCTTTAATATCATAACATGGCACGACATTACCTTTCGTGCTTTAATATCATAACATGGCACAACATTATCCTTCGTGCTTCAATATCATAACATCGCACGACATCACCCTTCGTGCTTTAACACTCTCCTCCTCACAATACATAGCATCACCCTTCGTGCTTTACACTCTTCCTCACCCAAACAATATCAAGAACAACAGTTTTGCAAGGAAAAACCAACAATATGACCCATAAATCACCACACCCCGGCAAGGGATTCAACAATACAAACAATATCATTAACAACATAACCAGTAATAGAAACCACAACATTTCGGCAAGGGAGTCAACAGTCCAAAGAATATCATTAACAGCATAAACAGTAATAGAAACCACAACATCCCGACAAGGGATTCAACAGTACAAATAATATCATTAACATCATAAACAGTAATAGAATCCATCACATCCCAGCAAGGGAAACAACTATAACCAATCTCCCCTAAACAGTTAACTTCACGGAATAACACTCAGCTTAAACAAAAGGCCCAGTAATAGGCAACATCAAGGAAATTTCAATAACATAAATGTCTAACAATTAGACCTAAGTAGCACTTAAAGGAATAGTCATATAAATCACGATGTAAGACTCATGTGCATGCTTGACTCCGACGAATAGATGTTCCAACTACGGCTAGTCAACAAAGAGGCTAGATGACATTAATTATAGTCAATTCGGCAACTAGGAGGAAAAATATAGCATGATGATGAGAGAAGTGGAACATTTAGTTAAGTCAAGTAACGTCAAATAGCCAACGAAGGAATCCAAAAACAAATAATTCTAATTTAAACAGGAAGGGATGAAATTACCAATCAAGAGTTCAAATGTAACAATTAAAAATCATACACAGGTAATATAAGAACATACGAGTCCTAAAAGGCCAATCTAAATGCAAATAAGTCCGAGTACGCACCCGTCACCTCGTATACACAGACTACAATCAATAAAGAAGACTCAATCCTAAGGGGTAGTTCCCCCACACAAGGTTAGGCAAGATACTTACCTCAATGACGACAACCCGGTACTCAAAAATAGACTTCTCGGGCGGAAAGACCTCCAGACGGCTCACAATCAACTAAAACAACTTCAAAATACACATACAACGTATAAGGAACTATTCCGAATAATAAAGTCTCAATCTTTACAATATTATAAAAATCGACCCAAAAGTCGACCCCCGGGCCCGCACCTCGGAACCCGACAAATTTTATAAATTGCAATTACCCATTCCCCCACGAGCCCAAATATATAATTTGTTTCTAAATCCGATCCCAAAACGAGGTCAATTTCTCAAATAATCAGAAAGCCCTAACTATACCCCAAACCCCAATTTCTACCTTTGATTTCATGATTTTAGGCCTAAGATCTAATAAAATGTTGATGAAAATGGAAGGAAACGAGTTAAAGATTACTTACCTAAGAGATTATGGTGAAGAAGTCTCCCAAGAATCGCCCAAGAGGAGTGGGGAAGAAGAAGTTTAAGAAAACTGGGTTTAATCCCGTAACGAATTCTGATTTTGAAACTTAAAAATCACTAGGCGAAAATACACAGTGCGTTCGTGGCCAAAGCTCCGCGTTCGCACAGGGTTAACAGGGGATGCCTATGTGTTCGCGTGCTAAGTGCCGCGTTTGCACATGGTAATTACTACCCAGCCCCCCAGGTGCCCTCTACCACTATGTGTTTGCACCCCAACCGGTGCGTTCGCACAGTAGGTCTTACACAGCCCTCCGTGTTCGCACTTGACATGGTGCGTTCGCACAGAGTACTTCCTACCCAGACCCCCAGACCTCTATACCCCTGTACGTTCGCACTCCCTTGAGTGCGTTCGCATAGGGTAAAATACCTGGACACCAGAAAATGCATTAAACACCAAATTTTTCACTACTTTTGCACTCTGACACCTACCCGGAACTCACCCAAGCCATGGGGCTCAATGCCCAATACACACACAGCCTCATAAACATCCTATGGACTTGTTCAAGTAATTAAACCACCCAAATAACATCATAAACATCTAATTAAACCTACAAATCTATAGAAATTCTCAAAAACTTCATACACTTCAAATTTTCCATTTAAGGTCCGAATCACGCCAAACAAAGTCTGTTTATTTCCAAACTTCACAGATAACACATATAAAACATGTTGAACCTGTTCCAGGCTCCGGAACCAAGATACGGGCCCGATACCACAGGTTTCACCTCAAATTTTTATTTTCAAAAACTTTTATATTTTTCAGAAAATAATTTTCTTTAAAAATTCATTTCTCGGACTTGGGACTTCGGAATTCGATCCCGGGCATAAGCCCAAGTCCCATATTTTCCTGAGGACCCTCCGGGACCATCAAATCACGGGTCCGGGTCCATTTACCAAAAACGTTGACCGAAGTCAACTTTATTCAAATTTCTAACACAAAACTATCAGTTTTTCACATAAAGGCTTCCCGGCTACACGCAAATCGAGGTGAGATAGAAGGAGGTTTTCACGACCTCGGAACATAGAATTAGCTAGAAATATACGGGATGACCTTTTGGGTCATCACATCCTCCCCCTCTTAAACAAACGTTTCCCTCGAACGTGTCGGGATTCACCTTGGACTCATCCAATCACTGATTGTACACTTCTAACACATACCTGCGGGTGATCCCACGTCACCCCAATCCACGAAAGCCTGACGAAACAATCACAACTACAATATAACCTTCACATCACTACTGATAAGCCTCCTACCTCTATTTCTCACCCTATACTCATTTACAAAAGACCCGATTCTAAATCCATATCCGGCATTAGTCTCAATCAGCTGCATCAACTCATGACTACACCCACAAGGCACGACCACACAACATAGTACATCACACATAGGCTCATATAAAACTTTTGATCACAATAGCTGTCCGAAATCAACTTGCATTGGAAATTAGCCCCACATCTGAAGGAATTCTGTCTCCAAACTCCATAACACTGATAATGATGCAATGAACACGAAGACTCCATTATTAAACACCCGGGCCACCAGCCACAACTGACATGACCGGGCACACATCCCCCAAACTAAACTAAAGAAATACATAACGAAATGACTGAGTATGAAAATATAAACATATAAAAGAACTATCAAACAAGCCCATAGGCACAACTCTCTATCAATACCGACTTACCAAAAGCAATATAACAAGGAAGAAGCAAAACATATGAACAAATCACAAGGATACCATCCTGATAAAATTTCTATTACGGTACTCAGCCCGGTCCAAACATATCGAATCACAAATATCACGAGGACCTCGTCCTCAACTCTGAATCACATACCGAAATTATATCACACCAATTAAAATTCCTCCACTAGTTCTCTCAGCTGATAAAATCATAACGCTAACTGAACCCACATCTCGATGGAATATCAAATCACAACTCGTAAACAAAATACTCAGGAAAATCACATAAAGCTTACCACGAAGAACAACAAGGACTCACTTCTAGTCTCACCACTATCAAGAATGAAATAAACAACGATAGACACGGGCTACCACTCATAGAATCTCCCATCAGGAGCAAACACACAATGGAGTGCAGAACATGGAACTCACTCATAAATGAAACTGCAAATAAGGGAACTCGTCTCGACCAGCGGAACTATAATGAAATACAATTGGTTCCCCTCTGTAACACATCAAAACATATCTGGGTGATGATATCTGGCACAACGGCCTCTATTCTACTATATGAAACACAACAATCGGTCGGATCTCCCCCTCTTAGGGGCCCTCTACTCACCTAAATACCCTGCTACCACACACCTACCTGAATCCTGGAACAATCTCTCACCCTGTAGCTAACATCTCCACACTGAAAACAATCTCTCTACCGACACGGCTGTGGAAAGCATACAATACGAATCCTCTGAGACCCATGAGTACCTGAAAACCACCATGCGAAGCTGGTAATGCAAACTGAATTGGTTGACCCACAAAACTTCTACCGCATCGTACCTTGCCTCCATAATACGGACCAGTAGATTCCTTCGATCTACGAGGCCTCATTGCCTCCGTGAACTCTCTCCCTGATCTCATATGTCCTCTCTCTCCTGGTCCCACATGCGCTCTAACCGGCGAGTGATCCCTACTACCTGCTGAAATGAGGCATCCCACTCTAACTCTCGAGTCCCGCTAAACTAAATATCATGCCTGAATCTTCCAAATGACTCTACGGACTCATCTCCTAACTGAAGCAACCAAGCTAAGGTGTATATCCAGCCAACTCACTGAATCTAACGACATACTTCCATAGTGACATAGCGCCCTGATGCAACTGCTCAAACTCCGCGCGCCGTACATCCCCAAGGAACTGAGGTGCAACCTCCCTCAAAACATCTCCAAAAACTGAACCCATGATAGTGAAGCTAACTCGTCCAGGTTACCTCAACTCATATGCTGCCACCACTAATCAACCCACTACTCTGAACCTGAGACGTGACAAAAGCAATCCCGCTCATCTCCACAATACCCGAAGTACGAAGAATATAGTGACATTCCTCCAGGAAACCCTGGGCATTATCTGCCACCAATCCACTGAAAGATAGAAGGGTGGTACTTACAGTACCCCTCAATTCCAAGGTATTCTTACTCCGATGCTGCTACCCTGACCATGGCTGAACTGAAACCAGATGTCGTGTTGACATAACAACTAGAACCTGATCAATATGATCTCGATACTCTGGAGTGTAGACGGTGTGAGTCTGAACTCCTCCCCTGATCTGTGAAGCAACTGGTGCACCAGAATCAACCCTGTCTGAGTCGATGTACCAATTGTACTCAAAACTGCGCTCAGGTCTCCTGAAGCCCGGGGTAGTAACAGGCACCCCCCAGTACCTGTCCCCCAACTAGAAATACTGGCGACTCCTCAACGGCTGCTTTGGTAGGCATCTTAACTGCGGCCCGTGCTCCTCGTTGGCCCCTGTCTCTTACCCTTGTGACCCTTGCTTCGAGGTAACTTCATCAGCAACCGTCGTTCGTTTCCTCACCATCGGGGAGAGAATGGAATGATAATTTCAAACTTCAAGATTAATAAACTCGCACGATATGAATAAAGGAAGTGAAATTGTCCTTTTAGTTCCATAGCCTCTCGAAGATAAGTACAGACGTCTCCGTACCGATCCGCAAGACTCTACTAAACTCGCTTATGACTCGTAGCACCTATGAACCTAGAGCTCTGATACCAACTTGTCACGACCCAATTTCCCTCCGTTGGGTATCGTGATGGCACCTAGTCTTAGGGACTAGGTAAGCCTAGCAGTTACTGAATAACAACAAAATAAAAAGAAAACTAACAGTCTTGAAATAGAATTTCAACAAAATATACAAACTTTCCCAAAACCGGCAGTACAAGTCATAAGCTCTACAAATCTTCTACAACTTCTAAGTAAAATTGTTTGGAAATAGATACAATAGTGTATGAATAATAAATACAAAGAAGGTGACTCTGACGCCTGCGAACGCAACAACATGTTACCTTGAGTCTCCTGGGCAATTATCCACATAGCTACTACAATATGAACCTGGATCTGCACACAAAAATGTGCAGAAGTGTAGTATGAGCACACCACAGCAGTGCCAAGTAAGTATCAAGACTAACCTCGGTGGAGTTGTGACGAGGACTAGTCAAGACACCACTGGTCTACAAGATAAATAACATGAATGAAGTAATGACCGAACAATACATCTATTTAAGACTTCACGGAATAATTTACAACAATGACAATATAAAGCGGAAGGTAATTACAGAAATCAATCACGAAACAACACAAAAATACCGAGAAAGATGGACAACAAAACAAGCCGAACCAAAAGGAAACACAATACAATAGCAAAACACCAATAACCCAACACTACATCAGTTTGTTCACATCGGGCCTTAGCCACTAAAATCCATAAACTGGTGGAAATCTTTAAACAACAGTTCATATGAAAAACTTTTGCAAATAAAAATCATTATTTTTTGTATGGAAGAGTTTCCTTTGAAAACATATTTTCTCCAAAAGTAGATATAAGTATATTTAATAGAGAGAATTACGTAAAACATAGTTTCTTTCAAAATACGAAACTTCTCAAAGATGCTTTCCCAATAAATGACTTCCAATTCTCATTTTAGGCAAGACTAGTGCTTTCCAAATATACCTTCGATGTAAAAGGCATTCAATATAATCATTTCAAACCACTGCTTTTTCAATAACACTTTCCAATAAAATCCCTTGATCAAAATATCCTCAAGATTTATCCACCGGAACTTAGTCCGTAACTCAGAAATTACCATGCCGTACAGGAGGAATATCAAATCTTGCCAATAAATACAGTAAGTCATCAGTAGGAATATCCAAATTTTGAACAACGAAATAAAATGCAAAGACAAGTGCACGGCATCACCCTTCGTGCTTTTACTCTCATTCTCACCAAAACAAGTGTACGGCACCACCCTTCGTGCTTTTACTTTCATAACGTGGCACTGCATTATCTTTCGTGCTTTAATATCATAACATGGCACGACATTATCGTTCGTGATTTAATACCATAACATGGCACGACATTATCCTTAGTGCTTTAATATGATAACATGTCACGACATTATCCCTCGTGCTTCAATATCATAACATGGAACAGCATCACCCTTCGTGCTTTAACACTCTCCTCCTCACAATACACAGCATCACCCTTCGTGCTTTACACTCTTCCTCACCCAAACAATATCAAGAACAACAGTTTGGCAAGGCAAAACCAACAATATGACCCATAAATCACCACACCCCGGCAAGGGAGTTAACAATACAAACAATATCATTAACAACATAACCAGTAATAGAAACCACAACATCCCGGCAAGGTAGTCAACAGTTCAAACAATATCATTAACAGCATAAATAGTAATAGAAACCACATCCCGACAAGGGAGTCAACAGTACAAACAATATCATTAACAACATAAACAGTAATAGAAACCATCACATCCCAGCAAAGGAAACAACTATAACCAATCTCCCCTAAACAATTAACTTCACGGAATAACACTCAGCTTAAACAAAAGGCCCAGTAATAGGCAACATCAAGGAAATACCAATAACAAAAATATCTAAAATTAGACCTAAGTAGCACTTAAAGGAATAGTCATATAAATCACGATGTGAGACTCACGTGCATGCTTGACTCCAACGAATAGATGTTCCAACTACGGCTAGTCAACAAAAAGGATAGATGACACTAATTATAGTCAATCTGGCAACTAGGAGGAAAAATATAGTATGATGATGAGAGAAGTGGAATATTCAGTTAAGTCAAGTAAGGTCAAATAGCCAACGAAGGAATCCAAAAACAAATAATTCTAATTTAAAAAGGAAGGGATGAAATTACCAACCAAGGGTTCAAATGTAACAATTACAAATCATACATAGGTAATATAAGAACTTACGAGTCCTAAAAGACCAATCTAAATGCAAATAAGTCCGAGTACGCACTCGTCACCTCGTATACACGGACTAAATCAATAAAGAAGACTCAATCCTAAGGGGTAGTTCCTCCCCCACAAGGTTAGGCAAGATACTTACCTCAATGACGACAACACGGTACTCAAAAATAGACTTCTCGGGCGGAAAGACCTCCGGACGGCTCACAATCAACTAAAATAACTTCAAAATACACATACAACGTATAAGGAACTATTCCGAATAATAAAGTCTCAATCTTTACAATGTTATAAAAATCGACCAAAAAGTCGACCTCAGGGCCCGCACCTCGGAACCCGACAAATTTTAAAAGTTCCGATTACCCATTCCCCCGCGAGCCCGAATATACGATTTGTTGAAATATGATCCCAAAACGAGGTCAAATTTCTAAATAATCAAAAAGCCCTAACTATACCCCAAACCCCAATTTCTACCTTTGATTACATGATTTTAGGCCTAGAATCTAACAGTATGTTGATGAAAATGGAAGGAAACGAGTTAAAGATTACTTACCTAAGAGATTATGTTGAATCTCCCAAGAATCGCCCAAGAGGAGTGGGGAAGAAGAAGTTTAAGAAAAATGGGTTTAATCCCGTAATGAATTTTGTTTTTGACACTTAAAATCACTAGCGAAAATACATAGGGCGTTCGCGACCAAAGCTCCGCGTTCGCACAGGGTTAACAGGGGATGCCTATGTGTTCGCGTTCTAAGTGCCGCGTTCACACATAGTAATTACTACCCAGCCCCCCAGGTCCCCTCTACCACTGTGCGTTCGCACAGTAGGTCCTACACAGCCTTCCGCGTTTGCACTTGACATGGTGCGTTCGCACAGAGTACTTCCTACCCAGACCCCCATACCTCTATAACCCTGTGCGTTCGCAATTCCTTGAGTGCGTTCGCATAGGGTAAAATACCTGGACACTAGAAAATGCATTAAACACCAGATTTTTCACCACTTTGCACTCCGACACCTACCCGGAATTCACCCGAGCCCTCGGGGCTCAAAGACAAATACACACACAACCTCATAAACACCCTACGGACTTATTCAAGTAATTAAATCACCCAAATAAAATCATAAACATCAAATTAAACCTCAAAATCTATAGAAATTCTAAAAAAATTCATAAACTTCAAATTTTCCATTTAAGGCCCTAATCATGCCAAATGAAGGCTCCGAAACCAAGATACGGGCCCGATACCACAGGTTTCACCTCAAATTTTCATTTTCAAAAACCTTTATATTTTTCAGAAAATAATTTTCTTTAAAAATTCATTTCTCGGACTTGGGACTTCGGAATTCGATCCCGGGCATACGCCCAAGTCCCATATTTTCCTTCGGACCCTCCAGGACCGTGAAATCACGGGTCCTGGTCCGTTTACCAAAAACATTGACCGAAGTCAACTTTATTCAAATTTCTAACACAAAACTATCATTTTTATCAGTTTTTTACATAAAGGCTTCCCGGCTACACGCCCGCACTGCACATGCAAGTCGAGGTAAGATAGAAGGAGGTTTTCACGACCTCGGAACATAGAATTAGCTAGAAATATACTCGATGACCTTTTGGGTAATCACACTAATACTCAACACTAGTCAATATCAAAGAATTTCCACCAACATGGATAACTATAAAGTGAAACTCAAATATTACTTAAGAAAAAACACATAAATCACAATAATCGACTCACGGACATTATTGATACCAACGTATAGGTACTCTTCACCTCACATATACGTTGAACATGATACTTACACATAGCAAATAGGACACAACACTTATTCCCTCAAGCTAAGGTTAAGCCAAACACTTACCTCAAATTCCACGACCAAACTCAAGCCTCGATTACCGATTTCCCTTTTCAATTTGACTCCAATTCACTTTTATCTAGACATATTCAACTCAATAACATCAATAAATGCCAAACAATTCCATCCCAACGCTTAATTATAGGTTTTACATCATTCTTCCCAAAAAGTCAAAAATTGACCATGGGCCCGCTTGGTCAAAACACGAGGTTCGGACCAAAACCTGATCACCCCGAATTAATTATTTTCGGAATCCGACCCAAATCGAGGTCTAAATTTCCAAATTTGTAAAATCCCTAATTTCTACCCTTGAAGAAAAAGATTTAGGCCTAGAAATCTAATGGGTGTTAATGGAAAATTAAGAAAATAAGATTAGAAACACGAACCTATGATTTGGTGATGAAATCCTTCTTCAAAAATCGCCCAAGGTCGGATTCTATGGAAGAAAATATGAAAATGGGGTCTATCCCCGTTTTGCTACTATTTTTAAAAGACCAGGCAAATGTGCTATGCATTCGCGACCAAGACTGTGCGCTCACATAGGCTTCCCTTCCCCTTCCTTTCGCGTTCGCGTCAAAAGGGGTGCGTTTGCACAATGTTAGAACTACCCATCCCCCATCTCCCCTCCTAAGTTGTGCGTTCACACTGGACTAGCCGCGTTCGCACAGGGTTACCCTTGCCCAGCTGTGCGTTCGCGAGCCAGTCTATGTGTAACGATCCGTGATCAACTTCATTTCAGGTATTATGACTTGTAGATGTGGTCGGAATTTAATTTCGGGAAGTTTGAAGTTGATTTGGAAAGAAAATTCTCATTTCAGAAGCCTTAAGTTGGAGAAATGGACTAAGATTAGAATTTTGAGCAAACGATCTCAGAATCAGGATTTGAAGGTTCCTGCAGGTTCGTATGATGATTTTGGACTTGGGCGTATGTACGGATCGGGTTTTGGATAACCAGGGAGCGTTTCAGCGTATATTAAGAAGATAGCATTTTAGAAGAATTTCATAAATTTGGGTTGTAAAGCATTTTAGAGTTATTGATGTCTGTTTGGAATTTCGAGCCTGGGAATAGCTTTGTATGGTGATTCTGGAGTTGGGAGCGTGATTGGAAGTGAATTCGGATGCCTGTAGGTCATTTTGAAGTCATTTGGCTAAAGATAGAAATTTGAAGATTTTTGAGAAATCCGACCGGAAGTGGAAATTTTGATATCAAGGTCGGAATGCGATGCCAGAAGTTGGAACAGGTCCATAATGTCGAATATGACTTGTGTGCAAAATTTGAGGCCAATCGGACGTGATTTAATAGGTTTCGGCATCAAATGTGAAAGTTTGAAAGTTCTAAATTCATTAAGCTTGAACCGGGCTACGATTCGTGATTTGGATGTTGTTTGAGGTGATTTGAAGGCTCGACTAAGTTCGAATGTGGTATTGGGACTGGTTGGTAGTTTTGGTTGAGGTCCCGGGGGCCTCGGGCGTGTTTCGGATGCTCAACGGGTCGATTCTTGCCTTGTGAGGATTGCTGGTTTTCTAGTGTGAGTGCAACAGGTTTTTACTCTATGCGATCGCATAGAAGGATTTGCGAGGCTGCTGATTTTGTCTTGTGCGATTGCAGGTAGGTGTATGCGATCGCACAGTAGAGGAAATGTGGGGGGTTCTGTTTTGGCCTATGCGAACGCAGGGGGGAGCTGCGATCGCGGAGAAGGAATTTTGGAGGGAGCTGGGAATGGCCTGTGCGATCACGTGGTGTAGAGTGCGATCGTATAAGGCAGAGTTTGGGGCAGCCTGGTTTGGCCTATGCGGTTGCAGTGGACTTATGCGATCGCATAGAAGGGCAGTGCTGGGCAGTGTTATGTTTTAAACGGGTTTTGGCCATTTCTTCTCATTTCTTCTTTGGTTTGGTCGACTTTGAGGAGCTTCAAGAGTGGGTTTTCGTCAATCATCACTAGGTAAGTAATTTCTTCATGTTTTTAAGATTAATACAAGTTATATGCATGGATTAAACATGAAAGATTGTGGGAAAATTGGGGAATTTTGAAGAAAACCTAGATAATGGTAATTTGGATTTTGAGCCACGAATTTGAGCATGAAATTTAGAGTAAATTGTATATTTGAACTAGTAAAGCTATGGGTAGAATTTATCTTCGAAAAATTTTGGATTCCGGGCACGTGGGCCCGAGGGTATTTTGGTCATTTCACTGAGCATAGTTTGAAAATTATATAATTTGGAACTGTTGCAAATATTAGAGTATATTTTCATTGGTTTGTCATTTTTTGGATAGTTTCAGAGCGTTGTGCAATGATTGGAGTCATCGGAAGGGCTTGGAGGCCGGTTACAGAATTTCGGAGCGAGGTAAGTCTCCTTTCTAACTTTGTGAGGGGGAATTGTCCCTCCTAGGTGAACTAATTAAGTATATGTTATTATCTTCGGGGGATACATACGCACGAGGTGACGAGAGTCCGTGCATAGCTACTATTATGCCATGTCCGAGTAGTTCAGGACCCATTAGCATTCCTTACGTGTTGTACATGTGATCCTGCCCATAATATTAAACTATTAATGCTATTGAATCGGTAAATTATTTCCTAAGAAGACTAAAGTGTCCTTTTCATAATTATCTAAAAAGAGAATTGATTCCTCAGTGGATAATTGTATACCTGATAGGGTTATATTATGGAATATCATTAAACTTGGCAAATGAGTTCCAAAACAAAGATCCAAAAGCTATATTTCATGTTCCTTTAAGAAGAATTTTACCACTTTCCTGAGAAAACTGCTTTCTTGATAAAAATGATTGTTATGTGAATATGTGTACATATGAGCACTTGAGTCACAGGTATGATTCGCGAGCAGGCTAGCCATATTATATTTATGTATAACCGCGTCTCATGATCGATTCGTGAGCGGGGTAGATAGATGCATCTATGGCTCGAGCCGTTCGACCCTTGCCAGTGCACAATTTATTATTGTTGGTTCGAGCCGTTCGACCCTCGGCATTGCTTGCGCATGATATTTACTTCGTATTTGCTGTGATTTTGCCTGATTACTGGCCTGAAATTTTAAATTGTCAAGTGAAATGATAGAGATTTAAAGTTATTAAAGATTTTTGGAAGAAGTTGTTCCTTCCGGTTGATTATTTGTTATTTGATCAAATCACCCATGTTGATTAATTGATATTATTATGATGAAGATTTAAAGTGTTAAATGTGGAAAGAGTTGATATTATTTATTCCTCGATTTTAATAAATTTCCTATGATAATCATGCTGAGCGTCATACTTGAATATACTAAAGTGACCTTTAGCAAATGTCTAATTTGACCTCTCATCACTACCTCTCTGAGATTAGACGGGAGACTTACTGAGTACACATTATTTTTGTACTCATGCTACACTTGTTGTGCATTTTATTGCGCAGGTACCTTCATAGCGATGTGGCGGATTTGGAGACTTAGGCGAGCTGCATCATCCAGAGGCGATCCACAGCTGACGGAGTCTCCCTCATATTGTATTACATTATTTTAATTTCCTTGTCCAATTGTATTTCGGACAAGCTTTGTAGAAATTGTAAAATCTTAGAAATCGCTCATGTACTTGTGACACCGGGTTCTGGGATGTGTTGGGATATATTTGCTAAAATAGGACTATTTAAACCATTGTATTTACTTAACGGATTTTATGTAGTTACTATGTAATAAAGTGAAGGGTAATGTTTTTCATAAATGCTAAAACAAGAAATTATTTCAATTAATTAATGATTGGTTTGCTTGACAATGTTGTCCGGCGCCATCACGACCTTATGGATTTTGGGTCGTGACATTATGCGTCCGAATAGAGTACTTTTCATAATTATCTAAAAAGAGAATTGATTCCTCCGTGGATAATTGTATACCTGATAGGGTTATATTATGAAATATCATTAAACTTGGCAAATGCGTTTCAAAACAAAGATCCAAAAGCTATATTTCATGTTCCTTTAAGAAGAATTTTACCACTTTTCTGAGAAAACTGCTTTCTTGATAAAAATGCGGATTTGTTATGTGAATATGTGTACATATGAGCGCCTGAGTCACAGGTATGATTCGCGAGCAGGCTAGCCCTATTATTTTTATGTATAACCGCGTCGCATGATCAATTCGCGAGCGGGGAAGATAGATGCATCTATGGTTCGAGTCGTTCGACCCTCGGCAGTGCACAATTTATTATTGTTGGTTCGAGTCGTTCGACCCTCGGCATTGCTTGCGCATGATATTTACTACATATTTGCTGTGATTTTGCCTGATTACTGGCCTGAAATTTTAAGTTGTCAACTGAAATGACAGAGATATAAAGTTATTAAAGATATTTGGAAGAAGTTTTTCCTTCCGGTTGATTATTTGTTATTTGATCAAATCACCCATGTTGATTAATTGATATTAATATGATGAATATTTAAAGTGTTAAATGTGGAAAGAGTTGATATTATTTATTCCCGATTTTAATAAATTGCCTATGATAATCATGCTTAGCGTCATTCTTGAATCTACTAAATTGACCTTTAGCAAGTGTCTAATTTGACCTCTCATCACTACCTCTCTGAGGTTAGGCGGGCGACTGACTGAGTACACGTTATTTTCGTACTCATGCTATACTTGCTGTGCATTTTATTGCACAGGTACCTTCATAGCGATGTGGAGGATTTGGAGACTTAGGCGAGCTGCATCATCCGGAGGCGATCTGCAGCTGACGGAGTCTCCCTCATACTGTATTACATTATTTTAATTTCTTTGTCCATTTGTATTTTGGACAAGCTTTGTAGAAATTGTAAAATTCTTAGAAATCGCTCATGTACTTGTGACACCGGGTTCTAGGATGTGTTGGGATATATTTGCTAAAATAGGACTATTTAAACCATTGTATTTACTTAACGGATTTTATGTAGTTACTATGTAATAAAGTGAAGGATAATATTTTTCATAAATGCTAAAACAGGAAATTATTTCAATTAATTAATGATTGGCTTGCCTGACAATGATGTTAGGCGCCATCACGACCTTATGGATTTTGCGTCGTGACAACATGGTATCAGATCACTAGGTTCCCTTAGGTCTTAGGAGTCATGAGCGAGTCTAGTAGAGTCTTGTGGATCGGTACGGAGATGTCTGTACTTATCTTCGAGAGGCTACAGGGCTGTTAGGAGTACTTCCCTTCTTGATTCCTCATCGTGCGATTTGATTCCTTTGAGGCTTGCCTATTTTTATTCCTACTCAATCTTACGCGTCGCGAAACTCTTGCTATGAATCAGAAATTTGAGGAATTAAAATAGTGCTATGGGTGCGGTGCGCGATGTTTCTCCCTGCGAAGTTGATTGAGGCTATTATCGTTGCCCTATGGAAGGATAATATGTTGTTTCAAATCAGTAGTTGTGTTTCTGAGAGCGTTGAGGTTATGCTCAGGTTGTGATGATGTTTACGATTGGTTATCGCGCGATGTCGATATGATGGTAGAATTCTTGCCCATATGTTGAGTCCTGATGAATGGTTTGAAGGGAGGTCTTCTCAAAGTGTGATTTCGAGATTTCGGTACTTTACTTCTGGCAGAGGAAAGGCATTTAGATTATAAATGGTCCGGTTGGGGTTGATAAAGTAGTAAGGCTTGGTGTTTTCAAGTAAGGTGGAGTATTCACCTGTGATGTGTTATCGTCATCCTTGATCGAATGGATTGTGTTAAATTTGTCAGTGCCATGGTTTCTTCGGGTGCATGGGGCCAGAGTATTGTGAAGAAGTATTGAAGAATGCGGTTGGCGAAGACCGTGAGGTGCGGTGGTTCAGTACCGGATAAGTGTTGATAATGAAGGCAGCTAGAGAAAGGTGATCTTCGAAGAGTTTGAAGTCGTGGTGATCTACTGTTTTAAGAGCTACAGAGAATGATATTGAATTGAGGCTAGACGGTGGTTCCATTTCTAGGAGGCCAGGTGTAAGAAGCGGAAGTCAAGCAGTCGCTAAGTGGGGGAGTCCCACCATCTACAGTTGGGTTGTAGGATTGTGTTATCATAGGGTTGTGGATTGTCGGCGTGTTGGAAAGTTATTAAAACTAAGGGAAAGGAGTAAAATGGTGATTGTGCGTGGAATTTGATGAATGTGTGCAAAAGTTGGCCCTGTCGGACCAAGGTTGGGGTTTGGAAGATTCTGAATTTTGCTTAAGTCATAGATGAGTTGTCAGGGTAGTGACTCGATCACGTGTTTCATTGAAAAGGGTGTTCATGTGCTAGGAGAGCCTTGGAGTTGATTGTATTCGGGACCAGTCAGAGTGGGTAACTCTCAATAGGGGTCCTAGTGAATTCAAAGTTAAGAATGTGANATAAACTCCGGATTGTAGAAAGATTATCAGGAGGGTATGAGACGGGTTGCGGGATTTAGGCAGCATAGTCTCGTGAATCAAGGTCTCTCGGGATGAGTGAGGGTTGAGTTTGCTGTGAGTTGAAGGAAGTTGCTATTATTCTTGAGGAAATTGAAGATGATTAAAATAATATAGATTGATTAGCCATGGTTGAAATGGCACATTTACGACAGTGATCAGTTCTTTCGATTTGATTAAGTTATGCATATGGTTTGTGCCGGTGTGTGCGAGGCATGTCAGCCGTCGAAATAGATTTTATTTGGAAGCATTCGAGTATTATGGCATGTCTGGTGTAGGCAGATCCCGGAAGGGTTATGGTGGTTCAGACCACTACTTAAGGATTTGCATGTATTGTGATTTGTGGGAATTTACTCGTGCGTTGTGGTTGTTCTCTTGAATTGAGGTAAGTAAAAGGTTTCTATATGATGAAGTGTTCACCCTATTAGTGGTTCAGAATTTATGATGGAATTCTTGTGCTAACTCATATTGGCAGGTTAGTNGTGTTATCTTCAGTGTCACCTGAGATTGATATTCGGTGGAAGAGGCTTTGTACCCTGGTTATGGGTTCTTGATTTGTCTTACAGCGTAGTATGGCCAGTGGTGGATGTGTAGACTTGCTACCTTGTGTGGAAGGTCGTGGGAGCGTGACCACGGGAATATTGTATAAGTGTGTCATGTAGTCACCTAATTGATTGAATATTTAGACCAAGTATAAGGAAGTGCAGTATTGCTTAATTGAGAATTTATGCCTGGAAGGCGTTCAGTTCATTTGGTTGTGAATTGTGGGGTGTTTTTCCCGGCTATGATGGTTATTCTCGCGTATTATGAGAGAAAGTGGGTTAATATGGACCCAGGTAAAAGCTATTAGCTTAGTTTGGTGCGAGCAAGGTAGACTCGATGTTTGTGGATGGATTTAAATATGATTACGGGCTCCGAATGAGCCAAGCATGTTCATTTCAGTAGAGTGCTTAAGGTATTAGAACAGTAGATGTTGTTCCGTCTTCGTCAAATTCATGTGATATTATGATTGTGCCGTGTGAGTTGTGAAACGACTTGATAATTTCCTATGCGTGGAAGTCCCGCGTAGNTGAATAATGGTATTTGTTCTTTAATATACACTTCACATAACCTTATCGCACTAATCCCTGATCCGATAATCTCGTCTCACCCAGTATGAACTGCTCAGACAACAAATCACCCCAACATGACCAACAACCTCACATGATACCACATCGCGCCAATAGGCCATAATTTGAGCATGATAATAAGAAACGACTCAGGAAGGGACTATTCAACTCACACAACTAATATGAACTTTTCTCAGAAAATAGGAAGTAGAACATAAGAAAAATAAATATAGTAACCTTACTCATCATCACATTGTTGCGGCGTGCAACACGGTCCAAATAACATACCCGTGGCGATGTTCCACCCGATCCACACATAAATTTTACATAAGAAGATATACACGGAGCTGATTTGCTCACTATTACAAATTACTGAGTATCGATCATAAGCACGCTAAGTGCATCATACCATCCCGGGGAGATTGATAAATCTGTATGCTACAAAACTCAAGCACAACTGAGGTGCGATATATATATATATATATATATCGCACCTCAGTTGTGCTTGAGTTTTGTAGCATACAGATTTATCAATCTCCCCGGGATGGTATGATGCACTTAGCGTGCTTATGATCGATACTCAGTAATTTGTAATAGTGAGCAAATCAGCTCCGTGTATATCTTCTTATGTAAAATTTATGTGTGGATCGGGTGGAACATCGCCACGGGTATGTTATTTGGACCGTGTTGCACGCCGCAACAATGTGATGATGAGTAAGGTTACTATATTTATTTTTCTTATGTTCTACTTCCTATTTTCTGAGAAAAGTTCATATTAGTTGTGTGAGTTGAATAGTCCCTTCCTGAGTCGTTTCTTATTATCATGCTCAAATTATGGCCTATTGGCGCGATGTGGTATCATGTGAGGTTGTTGGTCATGTTGGGGTGATTTGTTGTCTGAGCAGTTCATACTGGGTGAGACGAGATTATCGGATCAGGGATTAGTGCGATAAGGTTATGTGAAGTGTATATTAAAGAACAAATACCATTATTCAAGTTCATAATGAGGTGATGATTCTAGTCAAGATGAGATACCCAATGATTTGTTAACTCTGCAGTTGGGTATGAATTTCTACACAGCTCCTCCGTTGTGGTGGTATCGTCAGCATTATAGTAGGATGTACGTATATATATCATGAGGTGCATTGGGAGCATTCGATTCGTGGAATTTTGGGCTATTAAGGTTCAGGGAACGTCATTGTGGTTAGATGATGAATTTTGCAGTGCATGGTGCTAATTCAGAAAAGGTATGCAGTCATGTTCTGGTATATCGTGTGGTAGTTGATACGATGTTTATATATTGGAATTAGGCCTGACAGAGAAATTTCAACTGTTGGAACTGGATTTTGAGTTTATTATATGGATAAAAGAAGAAATCTTCAGATTTGTTCAAGCTAATGTACTCTGGGTTGTGGTAGCACGGGCAGGTGCTCGGGGTGTTAAACAGTAATTTCACATAACTCCAGAGCAGTTCTTAGCACGTTCGAGGACGAACATATGTTTAAGTGGGGGAGAATGTAACGACCCGACCGGTCGTTTTGAGATCTAGCGTGTCATTCAGCGATTTGAAGTCGTGAGCAGCTCCATTTCAGGTATTATGAATTGTAGGTGCAGTCGGAATTTAATTTCGGAAAATTTAGAGTTGATTTGGAAAGAAAATTCTCATTTTAGAAGCCTTAAGTTGAAGAAATGGACTAAGATTGGAATTTTGAGAAAACGACCTCAGAATCAGGATTTGAAGATTCATGCAGGTTCGTATGATGATTTTGGACTTGGGCGTATGTCTGGATCGGGTTTCGGATAACCCGGGAGCGTTTCGGCGTATATTATGGAAGATAACATTTTAGAAGAATTTCATAAATTTGGGCTGTAAGGCATTTCAGAGTTATTGATGTCCATTTGGGACTCCGAACCTAGGAATAGCTTCGTATGATGATTCTGGAGTTGGGAGCGCGATTGGAAGTGAATTTGGATGCTCGTAGGTCATTTTGAAGTCATTTGGCTAAAGATAGAAATTTGAAGATTTTTGAGAAATCCGACCGGAAGTGGGAATCTTGATATCAAGGTCGAAATGCGATTCCGGAAGTTGGAACAGGTCTGTAATGTAGAATATGACTTGTGTGCAAAATTTGAGGTCAATCGGACGTGATTTGATAGGTTTCGGCATCGAATGTGGAAGTTTAAAAGTTCTAAGTTCATTATGCTTGAATCGGGCTGCGATTCGTGATTTCGATGTTTTTTGAGGTGATTTCAAGGCTCGAATAAGTTCGAATGAGGTATTGGGACTGGTTGGTAGTTTTGGTTGAGGTCCCGGGGGCCTTGGTCGTGTTTCGAATGCTCAACGGGTCGATTCTTGCCTTGTGAGGATTGCTGGTTTTCTGGTGTGAGTGAAGCAGGTTTTTACTCTATGCGATCACGTGAGAGGGTATGCGATCGCATAGAAGGATTTGTGAGGCTGCTGATTTTGGCTTGTGCGATCTCAGGTAGGTGTATGCGATCGCACAGTAGAGGAAATGTGGGGGGTTCTATTTTGGCCTATGCAAACGCAGGGGGGAGCTGCGATCACGGAGAAGGAATTTTGGTGGGAGCTGGGAATGGCCTGTGCGATCGTTTGGTGTAGAGCGCGATCGCATAAGGCGGAGTTTGGGGTAGCCTGGTTTGGCCTATACGATCGCAGTGGACTTCATGCGATCACATAGAAGGGCAGTGCTGGGCAGTGTTATGTTTTAAACGGATTTTGGCCATTTCTTCTTTGGTTTGGTCGACTTTGAGGAGCTTCAAGAGTGGGTTTTCGTCAAGCATCATTAGGTAAGTAATTCCTTCACGTTTTTAATATTAATACAGGTTATATGCATGGATTAAACATGAAAGATTGTGGAAAAATTGGGGAATTTTGAAGAAAACCTAGAAAATGGTAATTTGGACTTTTAGCCACGAATTTGAGCATGGAATTTAGAGTAAATTGTATATTTGAACTAGTAAAGCTATGGGTAGAATTTATCTTCGAAAAATTTTGAATTTCGGGCACGTGGGCCCGAGGGTATTTTGGTCATTTCACTGAGTGGAGTTGGGAAATTATATAATTTAGAATTTGTTGCAAATATTAGAGTATATTTTCATTGGTTTGTCGTTGTTTGGATAGTTTCGGAGCGTTGTGCAACGATTGGAGTCATCTGAAGGGCTTGGAGGCCGGGTATGAAATTTCGGAGCGAGGTAAGTCTCCTTTCTAACTTTGTGAGAGGAATTGTCCCCCCTAGGTGAACTAATTAAGTATGTTGATGTTTTATACGTCAATACCACACAAGAGGGGGGTGATTTGTGTTTTGTCCAATTTTCGAGTGCTTTCTCAATAGAAGAACCTGGTTCTTCTTGGGGTTCCAACTTCTACTAGTGCGGAATAATAAATGCAGTAAAGTAAAAACACAGAGATTTTTATGTGGAAAACACCCGGCTCAAAAGGTGAAAAACTATGACCTACTCCTCAGTAGGATTTTCCCAAACTCTTCACTACAACTCTGAGCCAAACAACATTTACAAAATAAATTCTTTTGTAAATCTAGGACTAACTCTAATCTCTTTGTAGCAAACTAGCCTCTAGCTAATTGCGACAAGTTTCAAGTTAACTCTAACTTGAACAACGTGTACATATTACAATTGCTTCTAATAAATCTGAAAGATACAATATTAAATCACCTACTACAACCAACTAGACTCGAAAGACAAACTGATGGAACTGGTTCTTCTAGCTGGTCAGTAGCCTTTGTATTGCACAATGATTCTGCTTGCAAAATTTCTCTGGTAATTTTGCCTTCAGTTCTTGCTTCAATTCTGTCTATGTGCGAATGATTCTTCAGTAGGAATACTTCAACATTATATAGCGCCATAAGTTAAGATGTTCTTGTTTAGTTCTAATGCAACTCTTCCTTGGTGGAAGAGTTTGTGTTTATCTCAACTTCCTTCCTTTATTTATGTCCTTCCTGAACTCGAATTCTAACCCCTTATCAATTTGCAACTTTTTTGCATTAGGAGACAACCTCTTAGTTCATGGATAATTCACATACCACGTTTATCTCCTGTGCATGTATTGTTCTTGTGCATTGGTTCGTTCGAGATGTTTACCCTGATGGACCTGGTTCAACTGGGTAGCATTTGTCAATCTTCAAAACCATGCAGTGACTTGGGTCAACAAATTCCCCCCTTTTGATGATGACAAACTCTGTGCTCAACCCTGTATAAACTTCAAACACTTTGTATGGTTTTAAGCATTTACCATGGAGAAACCAGGTTCATTAGGTTATAAATATCACAACTTTTGAAATTTAAAAAGCACGTATCATATATTCCTCCTTTTGGCATCATCAAAAAGTTGCAAAATGATAATCTTACCAGAGTCGTTAACAATTACTCATGGCCATTGAGGCAACTGTAGGTGCAAACATGATTAATCATCAAAAGAAACCAATAAATGTAAGCTATCTAAGCAACTGAGACAAGTCAATAACAAAAACAACAGAATTCATTGATTAGTACGCAAGTCAAGCACCATACAAAAAAAACTAAAGCAGTCACTACCCTGAGCAAAAATAACAAAAACAGAAACAGAACAACTGGGCAAAGAGGGGTTTTGTTAACTCTGGAATTCCTAAGGTTGGGAAGGGGCAGATGAGGTTGGGGTCTTTGCTTGAAGGAGAGAAAGCATTTTTTGAAAAAACACCTTCATTTTTCTCCTTCTCCTTGGCTAGTTTAGATCTGAGAGCATCCCGCTCAGCTTCAACCTCATGAAGGCGAGAATTCAATCGAAGGATCTCCGCATCCTTTATCTTTCCTTCCTGCACCAATGACCTGACTTTGCTATTGACTGGCTGCTTCCTAGATGAACCAGGTTCATCCTCAAGAAAATTAAAAATTTAATTACATATCAGCAAAGTGTTCTTCCCAAAATAATCCTTAGCAGTAGCCATCTCAGCTTTCATCACAGGAACCGCAAAGTGGGCAAGCACAACTGTCAGAATAAATCCATGAGGAATAACGTGTGCTTTTGGTTCCATTGACAACTCTGTCCAAGAGCTGGATGATGAAAGCTGGCCAATTAATCTGCTTTCCCCTGTACAGGCACTCCATAAGTGTTAAGTCCATGTGACTGGCGATGTGTCTACGTTCCTGTCTTGGCAGCAGAAACTTAATCACAAATTCGAAGAGTAGCTTGTTCTGGGGCTGCATTTCACTTTTGAACACTGGCCTTGGCTCAAGTTCCTTCTCATTTTCACAAAAGAATCTGGTGATGATGATAGCTGAGGCCATTCCATCGAGACTGGGTCATCTTTGCCTAGTGTGATCGTCATATCCCTCAGCAGGGATATTCAGAATCTCTCCCAGCTCCTTTGCATCAAATGTGATCTGAATCCCCTTGACTGTGGAGGTTACCCTGCCATCCTTCACACTTTCATTGGCCATAAAATCCACCAGTTCATTCCTTGCGNCTGATTCTTCCAGATCTCTCACTAGCTTTCCTTTAAGAATAGTACGCTTGCCAAACATGGTGAGTTTGTCAGATTTCTCACCAGAGATTTCCTCTTCTCCTCCACTCCATTCACTTTCTTCTTCAACAATTTCACTTTCTTGGCCTTGGACCTGGTCCTTTTAGTTGTGCTTGAGGGTGTGGCAGACACAGAAGCTGACTTCTTTGAAGAAGCCTTAGCCTTCTTGGGCTTGGGTGTCTCAACTACAACTGGAGCTGTCTGCTCCTCATGATGAACCAGGTCCATCGTCTCATCAACATCAACAGCCTCAATAGTCTCTCCTAACTTCGCCTTTCCCTTGGCAGCTTTCTTTTTCTTGCTCTCTCTCAGAGCCCTTTCTAACTCCTCTCCTCCTTGTCGAACAGTACTTCTTGTAGCACGAACCTTTGTGGCAGAAGAATCAGCAGATATTGAAACTTTTCTTTTATTTTGGGTTGTATCTTTCTTTGATTTTGAAGTTCTTTTCCTCTTGGGATTGTAGGACTCCCCCAACTTCCTCAACATCTCAACCAAAGTCTCCTCGACAGATGAACCAGGTTCATCTGTTGATTTTTGTAGGCTCTCTAAACCCGCTTTTGCTTCCCCAGTAATACTTCCCCCTAAATCTGTGACTTCTTTTTCATTTATCACAGGAGTGAGGCCACAAATAGCCAACGTGGCACCATCCTCCCCAAATCCCCTTACAAAACCTCCTTCTCCCTCTTTCTCAAGATTTTTTCCCAGTTTTCTTTGCCTATCTGGCACTTCTATATCAACAACTGACCCAACCAACACAAACCTATTTTCAGTAGTAGAAATTTTAGATTCAACTTCAAGATTACCTTGCTCAGAACTGGATGAACCTGGTTCTTTATCCTCAATAGCGAATTTGAAGGATTCACTTGAAGATTCAGACATATGAACCTCGCTGGCTTTAAGAATTTCCACCAAGAATTTTGCACGAGATCCAGAAGCAACTGATTTTCCGGCCAAAACTTTTACTCTTCGTGCCCTGGGGGCTAGAGGGTTAGGTGTGGGTTCAGGAGTGGGTTCAAGAACTGGAGGGTTTGGGGGAGATGAAGATTTTTTTGGTGAATGTGAACTGTAAACTGAAGTAGAATTAAGACTAGAATTTTCTTCCTCATGATCAGAGTTTGTGTAAGAAGTGAAGCAGGGGGTGGTGAAGATATTGTTATGTATTTTTGGAAGTAAAGAGATGATCAGTTTTGGTTAGAAGAAAAATGATCTTGGTTCGACTTATTATGTTATTAAGAAGGGAGGTAATGATGGCACTTTTATAAGATGTGACTATTAATTATACAACGGGCAGAACATTTACTCAAGTGGGAGTCTAATAGATACAGGAGTGTCATTGATTAGACAATTAAGAGTTCCCTACCTCTATGCTAATTGAGTACCGACGGGACTTCTTGGAACGTGTTCATTTAGGGATAAGTACAAAGAATTTGAAATGAACCAAATATAGATAGAATCTTGCTCATGTGTGACTGTAATTAATTCAATAATTGTATGTAGATGAGCACGTACCTTGTCAATCAGATGAACCAGCAGGGATGAACCAGGTTCATCGTGTTAAAGTCTTTAATTTGTCTCAATTTACAAAGATAGAGAAACATCATTAGCAACTAAGGAATTATATTAATACATGGCAAGAGAGTATGACAGTAAAGTCATGATGCTGAGCAATGATTAGTCTGGTCGATTATCTATGTTAGTGTTTCTAGCAAAAGAAATATTTTTTTTCAATTAAGTGATCTTAATCATCCCTAATTCAAGCATGTTTCTCTCAAAATGCTCCATACTTAGTGCTTTAGTAAAGATATCTGCAATTTGTTGGTCAGTAGCACAAAATTCGATTGAGATCATTCCTTTTTCATAGTTATCCCTTAGGAAATGGTGTCTAACATATATGTGCTTAGTTCTTTTATGATGAACCGGGTTCTTCATCATACTTATTGCACTAGTGTTGTCACAGAAAATAGGACTGCATCCAACCTCTATACCAAAGTCCATAAGTGGTTGCTTGATCCATAGCAACTTAGCACAACATGAGGCTGCAACCACATATTCAGCCTTAGCAGTAGACAAGGCTAGTGAATTTTGTTTCTTGGTGGCCCAAGACACAAGGAAGGAGCCCAAAAAGTGAGCCATGCCTGAAGTACTTTTTCTGTCGACTAGGAAACCTGCATAATCAGCATCAGTATATCCTACAAGGTCGAAATTACTCTTTAGGATACCAAAGGCACAAACCAGTGGTGCCTTTCAGATATCTCAAAATTCTCTTCACTGCAGTTAGGTAGGACTCCTTCGGATTTGCCTGAAACCTAACACACAGTCCTACACTGAATACAATATCAGGTCTGCTGGCAGTGAGATATAATAGAAACCCAATCATCCATCTGTATAGCTTCTGATCAATGGATGAACCAGGTTCATCCACATCTAATTTTGTAGCTGTGGCTATGGGGGTGTCTATTTCCTTCGAGTCTTCCATTTTAAATTTCTTGAGCAATTCTTTCACATACTTTTGTTGATGGATCATCGTTCCATTTGAATTTTGCTTGATTTGCAAGCCTAAGAAGAAGTGTAGCTCACTCATCATACTCATCTCAAACTCACTCCCCATAAGTATAGCAAACTCCTTACTCAAGTTTTCAGAAGTCGCCCCAAATATGATATCATCCACATATATTTGCACAACCATGAGTTCTTTACCTTTTTCCTTTAAGAACAAGGTGCTGTCAATTTTACCTTGTTTGTATCCATGTTCTAGCAGGAATTTTGATAGACGCTCATACCATGCTCTTGGTGCTTGTTTGAGACCATAAAGAGCCTTGTCAAGTTTGTATACATGGTCAGGTGACTCCTTGCTTTCAAAACCTGGAGGCTGTCTGACAAATACATCTTCCTTCAGATAGCCATTGAGGAAGGCACTCTGAACATCCATCTGATGGAGAGTGAATTCCATGTGTGCAACAAATGCTATAAGAAGTCTGATTTCCTCCAGTCTTGAAACATGAGCAAAGGTCTAATCATAGTCAATTCCCTCTTCTTGACTGTATCCTTGAACAACCAGTCTAGCCTTGTTTCTTGTAACAGTTCCATCCTCATCAAGCTTGTTCCTGAAGACCCACTTTGTTCCAATCACTGATCTATCTAGTGGTCTGGGTACCAAGTTCCACACTTGACTTATTTCAAATTGATTCAGCTCTTCTTGCATGGCGTTTACCCAGTCAGCATCCTGTAGGGCTTCACCAATGTTCTTTGGTTCAATCAAGGATATAAAGGCATCAAACGCATACAAATTTTTCAAGGAGGATCTTGTTTTGATTCCAGATGTTAGATATGTTATGATGTTCTCAAGAGGGTGAGAACTCTGATATCTGTGTGGTTTGATAAATAACTGTTCACTTCTAGATAGTTCCATGGTTTCCTGTTGTTGTGGAACAGGATCAGGGCCAAGGTTCACATGTTGAGTTCCCCCTGTCTTGTTGCTTGGGGTAGTTGGACCTGGTCCATCACTTGTTCCATCTTCCATGTTTGCTTCAATGTTTTCACTACTTCTCACCAGTCCAAGCTCCTCATCTTCTGGTTCCTGTCTCTCAGCAAAAGTGTTAGTTTCATCAAAGATAACATGTACACTTGCTTCTACATACATAGTTCTTTTATTATACACTTTATAAGCTTAATTATGTGATGAATATCCCAATAATACCCCCTCATCACTTCTAGGATCAAATTTTCCTAGGAAATCTTTGCCATTATTGTGCACAAAGCACTNCAGTGTTTATTGCTTCTGCCCAGAAGCTATGAGGTAGTTTGCTAGAAAGAAGCATGGTTCTTGCCATATCTTCAAGAATTCTATTCTTTATTTCAAAAACCCCATTTTGCTGTGGGGTTCTAGGGGCAGAAAAATTGTGATTGATACCATGTTCATCATAGAACTCAACAAACTTTGCATTCTCAAATTCAGTACCATGATCAGATCTTATTGATGCTAGTTGATTTCCTAACTGATTTTGAGTTTTCTTAACAAATGAGGTGAACATATCAAATGCTTCATCCTTAGATGTCAGAAATAAGGTCCAAGTGAACCTTGAATAGTCATCAACTAGCACCATTACATATTTCTTACCACCTCTGCTCAGAGTTCTCATAGGACCACATAGGTCCATATGAACCAGTTCCAACGTCCTGGTGGTACTGACCATTTTCTTACTTTTGAAATAAGATCTTACCTGCTTCCCCCTTGCACATGCCTCACAAACTTTGTCTTCCTTGAACTTAATGTTAGGAAGCCCTACCACTAAGTCTTTAGAGACTAGTTTGTTTAGCTGATTTAGACTTGCGTGACCAAGTCTTTTGTGCCACAGGAGGGGATCACTGTCCAACACACTTAGGCAAGTGAGTTCATTTTCAGACAGTGTGGACAAGTCTATGACATAGATGTTATTCATTCTTTTTCCCTGCAAAACAATCTTGTCAGTAAGCAGGTTAATCACAAAACATTTTGTGGAAGTAAAGGAAACCAGGTTACCTCTGTCACATAGTTGTGACACACTGATCAGGCTATATTTCAAACCATCTATCAGATATACATGTTCAATGGATCGTGTGTCATCCTTACCTACCTTACCAACCCCAATAATTTCACCTTTCTTTCCGTTTCCAAAGGAGACATTTCCTCCTTTGAGACTTTCAAGTGAAAGGAACTGTTCCATGTTCCCAGTCATATGCTTTGAGCAGCCACTATCCAAATACCAAATTTGGCTGCCTCCTCTCACTTGAACCTACAAAAGAATCAGGGGTTAGTTTTAAGAACCCAAACTAGTTTGGGTCCTTTTCTATGAGAGAATGGATGAATCAAGCTTTTTCTAGCCAATTTTTCTTTTTAACAAACCTCTCATTTTTTCGACTGGCCTGCTTTTTTGCAGTACACTCAATTTTGTAGTGGCCAGTCTTACCACAATGGGTGCAGATTTTATTCTCAGGGAGAGTGAGATACTTGGTTTTGGGATCCCACTTGGGCAATTGACTTCCAAAGCCAATCCCTCTCCTGTTGCTACTATGATTCTCTTGAAGCCATATCAGGGCATCAGAGGATTTATTCCATTTACAAGTTCGATCTAATTCATGTTTGACTTTGCCAAGTTCTTCTTTAAGAGTTCTTATCTGTTCATCCTTGGCATACATCTTATCTTTTAGTTTTCCCACATTTTCTTCTAACATGATATGAGAATGATCAACAACCTTTTTACTGGATCCTAGCTTTAGCTTTAAGTTTTCAGATTTTAGTTCTAGAATCTCAGTTTCAAGTGGATGAACCTGGTCCAACAAGACAGTATTTTTCTTTTCAGATTCACTAAGTCTGATTTCCAGGTTCATGCATTTTTCTTTTAGTATTTCACATTCTGTAGAGAGTTGTTCCTTCTCTTTCGTTGTTTCTTCGGAGTCATCCATGAAATCAAGTAGCAACTCAGAGAGTTTTTCCTTAGATAGGAACTTTATTTTATTTTTAAGATGGGAGATACTTACCTTTGGTTCTTCATGTGATGCCTCATTGGATTATCCAATTGCCATGAGCGCCTGATCTTCATTCTCACCATCTTCTGATTCTTCATCTGAACTTCCCCCTCAAGTAGCAACCATAGATTTTGTTGTGGTTTTCTTAGGTTGGACATGTTCATCCTTCCTGTTCCTTCTTTCATATCTCTCCTTTTTCCATTCCACTTCCCACTGAGGACAGTTCTTGATAAGATGGTCAGTCTTTCCACACTTGTAGCATCCCTCGTTGGTTGCCCTTTCTGGAGATTTTGCTTTATTGTAATTTCCTCCTCTAGAGATGCCCTTCTTCCTTACTAGAAAGTTTCTGAATTCTTTGGTAATCATTGCTATCTCATCTTCCTCAAGATCTTCTCCCTCAGTGATTCTCAGTGCTAGACTCCTCTCCCTCTTTGGACCATCCATCTTCATTGTCTGCCTTCTAAGCTCGTAGGCAGTAAGGTTTCCAATTAGTTCATCCAATCTGAGGGTTGCCATATTTTTGGATTCCTGGATAGCAGTGATTTTTCTTTCCCAGGAGATTGGTAAGATCCTTGTTAGGATCTTCTCTACCCTGTCCTCTTCAAGAATGACTCTACCAAGAGACTTAAGTTCATTTGTCAAAGTTGTTAACCTTGTGTACATATCTTGGATTGTCTCTCCTTCTTTCGTAGTGAAGTTTTCATATTGTGAGTATAGAAGAGTACCTCTTGATCTTTTTACCTGAGATGTTCCTTCATGGGCTACTTGCAAGGTATCCCAGATTTCTTTGGCAATGGTGCAGCTTTGGATTCTGCTATACTCGTCTCGACCTAGTCCACACACTAGCCATTTCTTGGCCTTTGCATTCTTTTCCCATTTCTTCAGATCTTCAGCAGTGCAGTCAGCTCTAGTTTTTGGTACATATATACCTTCAGCAGTCTTCATCATAATAGCTAGAAGACCATCAGTGACTATGTCCCAGAGTTTATAGTCTTCTCCAATCAGGTGGTTCTTCATCCTGTTCTTCCACCAAGAGTAATACTGGTCATTGAAGAGTGGTGGCCTTGCAGTTGATTGACCCTCCCAGTTTCCAGGTGGTGCACTCATTTTGATCTTTTCCAAGGTGTTAACCTTTTCANAGAGTTCATAGTCTTCTCCAATCAGGTGGTCCTTCATCCTGTTCTTCCACCAAGAGTAATACTGGCCATTGAAGAGTGGTGGCCTTGCAGTTGATTGACCCTCCCAGTTTCCAGGTGGTGCACTCATTTTGATCTTTTCCAAGGTGTTAACCTTTTCAAGGATAACCTGCTCTGATACCAATTGATATTTTATACGTCAATACCACACACGAGGGGGGGGTGATTTGTGTGGTGTCCAATTTTCGAGTGCTGTCTCAATAGAAGAACCTGGTTCTTCTTGGTGTTCCAACTTCTACTAGTGCGGAATAATAAATGCAGTAAAGTAAAAACACGGAGATTTTTATGTGGAAAACACCCGGCTCAAAAGGTGAAAAACCACGACCTACTCCTCAGTAGTATTTTCCCAAACTCTTCACTACAACTCTGAGCCAAACAACATTTACAAAATAAACTCTTTTGTAAACCTAGGACTAACTCTAATCCCTTTTCAGAAAACTAGCCTCTAGCTAATTATGACAAGCTTCAAGTTAACTCTAACTTGAACAACGTGTACCTATTACAATTGCTTCTAATAAAGCTGAAAGATACAATATTAAATCACCTACTACAACCAACTAGACTCGAAATTTCTCTGGTAATTTTGCCTTCAGTTCTTGCTTCAATTCTGTCTGTGTGCGAATGATTCTTCAGTAGGAATACTTCAACATTATATAGCGCCAGAAGTTAAGATGTTCTTGTTTAGTTCTAATGCAACTCTTCCTTGGTGGAAGAGTTTGTGTTTATCTCAACTTCCTTCCTTTATTTCTGTCCTGAACTCGAATTCTAACCCCTTATAAATTTGCAACCTTTTCGCATTAGGAGACAACTTCTTAGTTCATGGATAATTCACAGACCACATTTATCTCCTGTGCATGTACGGTTCTTGCGCCAATTGGTTCCTTCAAGATGTTTACCATGATGGACCTGGTTCAACTAGGTAGGCATTTGTCAATCTTCAAAACCGCGCAGTGACTTGGTCAACATATGTGTTATTATCTTCGGGGGCTACGTACGCACGAGGTGACGGGAGTCCGTGCGTAGATACTATTATGACATGTCCGGGTAGTCTAGGAACCACTAACATGCCTTATGTGTTGTACATGTGATCCTGCCCATAATATTAAACTATTAATGCTATTGAATCGGTAAATTATTTCCTAAGAAGACTAAAGTGTGCTTTTCATAATTATCTAAAAAGAGAATTGATTTCTCCGTGGATAATTGTATACCTGATAGGGTTATATTATGGAATATCATTAAACTTGGCAAATGAGTTCCAAAACAAAGATCCAAAAGCTATATTTCATGTTCCTTTAAGAAGAATTTTACCACTTTGCTTGACAATGGTATCCGGCGCCATCACGACCTTATGGATTTTGGGTCGTGACGCTATGCGTCCGCATAGAGTAATCCCAGGCCCCTCCCCATTTCTCATTGCGTTCGTGTGGGTTTCCACGCGTTCACATAGGGTAAAAACCCAGACACCAGCAAACAGCAAAAACATCTGATTTTTCTAAGTCCAAACCACTCCAACACCTATCCGAAACTCACCCGATCCCTCGGCGCTCCAAACCAAACATGTACACCACCTCAAAAATATCCTATGGACTTACTCGTGCGATTAAATTGCCAAAATAACATCTTAAACAACGAATTTAGCATAGAAATCAAAGAAAAATCTCAAGACTTTCAAAGTATCAAATTTCACAACTACGGGTCCGAATCACGTCAAACGACTTCCGTTTCTTACCAAATTTTACAGACATATCATAATTATCATATTGAACCTCTACGAGGCTCCGGAACCAAAATACGAGCCCGATACCATAAATTTCAAATATAATCAAATTCCTAAAAACTCTTATATTTTCAAAAAATAATTTCTTTCAAAAATTCATTTCTCGGGCTTGGGACCTTGGAATTTGATTTCGGGCATACGCCCAAGTCCCATATTTTCCCACGGACCCTCTGAGACCGTCGAATCATGGGTCCGATTTCGTTTACCCAAAATGTTAACCGAAGTCAACTTAAATTCAATATTAAAGGCCAAATTAGCATTTTTTTTTTGTTTTTCATATAAAAGTTTCCGGCTATACTTCCAGGCTGCGCACGCAAAATGAGGTGAGATAAAATAAGGTTTTCAAGGCCTCGGAACACCGTTTTAACTTATAAAAATGAGAGATGACTTTTTGGGTCATCACAATATCCTAAAGGTTCAATTCATAAATTAAAAGTTCAATTCATAAACTAAAAGTTCAATTCATAAACTAAAAGTTCAATTTATAAATTACATGTCCAATTCATAAACTAAAAGTCCAATTCATATCCTAAAATTTTAGTTTATAAACTAGAAGTTCAATTTATAAACTAAAAGTTCAATTCATAAACTAAAAGTTCAATTCATATCCAAAAAGTTCAATTCATATCCTAAAATTTCAATTCATATCCTAAAATTTCAGTTCATATCCTAAAGGTTCAATTCATAAACTAAAAGTTCAATTCATATCCTAAACGTTCAATTCATAAATTAAAAGTTCGATTCATATCCTAAAATTTCAATTCATATCCTAAAGGTTCAATTCATAAATTAAATATTCAATTCATATCCTAAAATTTCAATTTATAAACTACAAGTCCAATTCATAAACTAAAAGTCCAATTCATATCCTAAAATTTCAATTTGTAAACTAAAAGTTCAATTTATAAACTAAAAATTCAATTCATAAACTAAAAGTTCAATTCATAAACTAAAAGTCCAATTCATATCCTAAAATTCCAATTTATAAACTGAAAGTTCAATTTATAAACTAAAAATTCAATTCATAAACTAAAAGTTCAATTTATAAACTAAAAGTTCAATTCATATCCTAAACCCTAGATTCTAACTAAACTATCAAGACAATAAAAAGTATAATTCAAATCTCAACACTAATTAAACTAATTAGTTAATAAAATTAATTAACAAAACTAATTAAAATAAGACCTAAACCCTAGTCCTCAATAAAATACAATGTTCAAAGAATTGAAACAATAAACTACAATGTTGAAATAATTGAAACAAAAACTAGAAATAACAAAGAAATGAGTTATAATTCAAACCTAGGTTTTTTTAAGTGGAGAAGGAGAGAGAGGGGCGGCGGTAGTGACAACGACAGTGGTGGTCGGTGACGGCGAGGCATTGGTGGCGCGGAGTGGGGGAATGGGATTTGTATGAGAAGGGGAGGGGAAGGTGTTGAGAGAGAGTTGTGAAATTTTGGGATGAAAATAAGAGAAAAGGGAGGAACCCATTTTTTAGTCTGTTTTTAGAAAATAGCGACCAACGTTAGTTGCTATTTTGGTCGGTACATTAAGTTTTGACCGTTTGACAAAAATAGCGACCAACTTTGGTCGTTGTTTCTAAAAAAAATTAAATTTTTTTTTTTGGTTTCTAAATATTATAAGATATAAAAAAAATTATTATTAGCTATAAATATTTTTTTTATTTAACTACAATTATTATAAATAATTATAAACTATAAGTATAATCTTTTAAAAAAATTATATTAACTAGGTAATTGCTTTTAATAGATATAATCGCATCTATGTAAAGGAATTTTTTAAGTTATATTTAAGTGTATGAGTAATTTCATACACACGCATACACTATATTGTAATTGATGATCAATCTTATACATTACTACGTACGAATAATTAATCAATTGATAAACCAATATAATATCATTCTATTGTATATAAGTCGAGACGTTTTGTTTTTACTATTAATAGATATAGGTCAGACGTATATATAGCTTGTTATAGTATATGTTAGTGTGTGTATATATACAACACATACACTTCGTGCTACTTTAACTAAATATATAGCATGTCATAGTATATGTTACTGTATTCATTATTTGTATTATAACAGAGTTAATGGATTACATTCATTCATCACTAATAATGCATGACATAGATTAATCGATATAAGTCGAGACGTTTTATTTTTACTATTAATAGACATAGGTCAGACGTTTTGTTTTTAATATTCAACGATGCATCTGAGTAGGTTATAAGTCGATGAATCAATTTACAAGTCTATCAATCCCTAAAAGAACCCGCCTCTGTGTTCCAAGCGCTTCATGTTCTTTTATATATATATATATATATATATACGGCTATCAAAGTATACACACACACACACTTCATTGTAATGCTATAACGTATATATAACTTGTTATAGCATATGTTAGTGTGTGTATATATATAACACACACACTTCTTTTAGGGATTGATAGACTTGTCAAGATCCTAATTAGTATATATAATTTATCATCAAATATATCTGTGTGTAAATTGATTCATCGACTTATATATATAACACTCAGAGTTATATATATATATATATAACACGCTTCGTTATACTACTTTAACTACTTATATAGCATGTTAGAGTATATTTTAGTGTATTCATCCCTTGTATTACAAAAGTGTTAACGGATTACATTTATATTATTTAGATAGTAAATATAAAAGTGATTTTTAATTTTGACCAATGTTGACCAGAAAACAGACCAATTTTGGTCGCTAATTGTCCAGAAATTAAAAATTAGCGACCAAAATTGTTCGCTATTTGCTTACCCTGTATTAACTGACCAACTTTGGTCGGTAATTTTAAATAAGATTTATTTATATTTTATAAAATATTTTAAATAATAATATAATTATTAAAACTTTATAACTGGGTCCCACATTAGCGACCAAAGTTGGTCGCTAATGTCAATGTTCCTTTGACCAAACAAGTCTGACCAGCCCGGTCAACATTTTGACCACTTTACCGACCAACCTAGATCGGTAATTATTTAAAATAAACATTTAATATTTTTCTCCACATTTGCGACCAATTTTGGTCGCTTTTTTTGACCGACCAACTTTGGTCGCAAATTGATGGTCGGAAAATTTCAAATTTCTAGTAGTGATAAGACTTCATCCTCGAGTTTAAGCGTGAAGTCATCCTTTACCTTCCCCCAAGTTGAGCAGGATCTGGTAGCACTGCCAACTTGTTCCTTAGCAACGAAACTCGAGATTTTGTTAGTGGCTTAGTCAAGACATCAGCTATTTGATCATGCGAGCTCACATATCGACCTTGTAAAGACTTTGCAGGAACTCTATCACGGATAAAATGAAAATTAATCTCCTTATGCTTCGTCCTTGAGTGAAAAATGGGATTCGCTGTTAAGTACGTAGCACTAAGATTGTCACACCACAATGTTGGAACAGTAGAGAAAAAGCAACAGATTTCTCGAAGGAAATATTCAACCCACGTAATTTCTGACGTAGCAGCAGCTAAGGCTCGATACCCGGCCTCTGTACTCGACCTAGAAACAGCTTTTTGTTTACGTGAAGCCCATGAAACAAGGTGAGATCCTGAGAACAAAGCAAATCCCGTAGTTGACTTCCGATTAGTAACATCACCTCTCAGTCTGAGTCTGTATAACCGTGTAGTAAGGACGAGGACTGTGAAGCAAAAAATAAACCATATGATGGTGTCGCCTTGTTCACCACATAAGCTATGTGAGTCCAAAGGATTATGCATGAACCGAGACACCTTGTTCACCGCAGAAGCTATGTCCGGACGCGTAAAGGTTAGATCTATAGTGCCCCAACAACACTGCGGTATGATGTAACATCAAAAAACTGAGCACCATCTGTACTTGAGAGTGTTTGTAGCGGAAGCTGGTGTAGACAAGCTACTGCAGGAGTCCATATGAGCTTGTTTGAGAAGGTCAGCAACATATTTACCTTGAGACAACTGAAGACCGTCCTTCACCCAATGTGCCTCAATTCCCAAGAAATATGAAGGTCTGCCCAAGTCTTTCACTGCAAAACGATCATGTTATTGAGCAACTAATGTCTTAACAAGAGTAGAATTAGAGCCCAAGGCTAGGATATCATTCACATAGATGAGGCAGAAAATTTTCTGTCCAGCAGTAGACTTATAATACAGAGAGCTATTAGTTTTCGAACCTAAGAAACCAAAGGAAGTCAAGGCATCAGTTAGACATCGATTCCACATTCTAGGAGCCTATTTTAGGCCATAAAGAGAACACTTTAACAGGAAAACATGATTTGGTCGCAGATGCAGATCTAGGATTTAAAGGTGGCGGATGCCAAAATTTCTTTTAATGTACACCTTATAATAACTACTAATATATAGTTTGTTCGGAACAATTGTCCCGTTCATTATTTAGTTTATTTGGGCAATTTAATAAGGACTTTATTTGAAATATAAAAATTACATCAATTTTTTACCCTACTTATGGAATTTCATTGGATATATATGTTATTATTGTCGTATAAAAATTACATCTCATACATTAAGAAGAAAATATAATTAACATTTTGAAGAAGGAATCACACTGTTATTATTAATAATACAAGTAAAACCAATATTTTCACTAGGGAACTACATTTTTTTGTATGCTAAAAACAAATTTGCACAAGTAAAATAAAATCTTTAATAAGGGAGCTCCACCGATCAGAATAAGAAAAAAAAACATCTTCAATAGATAAATTATACCCCATAAGAAAATGCGAAATTAGATAAACTACAAGATTTCAAAACTTAAAATCATAAATCTAATGCTTGCGACATATTAATCATAATTTATTAATAAAGAGATTTAAATTGTATTTATCAATCATAGAATAACACAAATTTTATTGTTATAAATAAAAAAAGAAATTATAAATTAATTTTGATCTCAATCTAAATCAAGACCCAATTTTTTTTTATTTTGAAAGAAGAGAACTAAAAGATTTGAGATTAAGAGAAATGCTTATATTATGAAATTTTTAAATTTTGGAGGCTCTTGTTTGAGTGTTCTTGCTAAATATCATAGATAAAATAATAGAATAGAGGAAAAATATAAAAATAATAAACGACAAATAAGAAATTGGGAGGTAAACAAAAAGGAAAATGACTAGGAGAAAAGAAATAAAAAGCGCAACGAAAAGGGAAAGTCGGACTAGCTTCAAGAGAAATTCCAACTTGAATTTTACACACGAGAAAAGCTTTCAAAAAAGTCTACCACTCATGGAACCTGTAACGCTCCTCAAATCTATAGAACTTTCAACACCCGCAAAATATAAAATTTAATTTTTTTTTCTTCTTAAATTATACTTCTATTACGGATTTAAACCCTTATGATAGGCTTTCGAGTTAATTCTCTTTCTCTAAATAATTGGATATACAAATAGGGGAATATAATAATTTTAGTATTATTAATTATTAAAAGTGAGTATCATTAAATACTTGTTAAATCAGAAAAAAAAAAAAAAAAGGAGCAAGACACTTAAAAATTGTCCTAAAGCCCATAGAAGATTCTGTTGAAAGAAAAAAAAGGAAAAGAACGAGAGATCAAGGCTGGAAAAGAAGGCAGCTTTGTGGATATTCGAAACAACAACAAAAATATAGATTTTCAAGGAGCAAGAACAAGGTAGTGTATAGGGCATCGTGAGAGCTATTCCGTAGGACCTCTTTAGGCCACGACTGAGGTAATTTTTTTTATGAAATTGTAAGCTATAACATCATTATACACTAGAATCTAACACTCTAATGGGGTAAATTCATAGGAAAGTTCTACAAAACCTCAAGAACACCCATCAAATACGAGTTAAGTTTTTGGTGTTACAAGATAAATTCTTCACTTTTATTGGGTGCTATAACGGGTTAAGGTTGTTAGAGATAGTAAAAAATTGTTAGAATAAGACCTCATCCCGAAACCTAGAAATTTAGAAGTTGAATCTAAAGTTCTTAGAGTTGAGAAAAGATTAATACTTTGGGAAAGTTGGATAATTATTGTGACTTATTGTTGTAGTATTTGATAGTTGACTTACTTACAAGATTGTTGCTTTAAAAGAGAAATTGAGGTGAGTTGATATAACTCTTTACCAAAGTGGTTCTACTCACAAAAACATACCCACAAAGTGTTTGATAAAGTGCTTTAAAGAGTCAACATGTGCTTAATTGGAACGAGTGAATACATGTTGACTAAGTATATTCTAGTTAAAGCTTATATATTTTACTCGAGAAGTATAACTATATATTTTACATATTTTTATGCTTTATTACATTCATACATGTTAAAGTTTCAAGAGTTAGATATAACTTTTAGAAATACTTTGAGTAATTTTATTTCATGCTTATGCCATGCATACACTCAAGAACGTTATTATAAATATTGATGTATCACTTTCAAAAAAGATTTAGACTTGAAAAGTCACAAGAAGAAGTTTTACAAAGATAAGATTTTTGGGAGTTTCCTCTATTCTGAGAAGGGGTCATCGTCCAGGCCGAGGGTCCTAATCAAGGCGTTGACTTCCTAAATGCCAAAGTAGGGAGCACACGAGCCGAAGGTCTCGTTGCTGAGAATTTACTTAGCCAAGCTAAGGTATGATACATGAGTGCTGAGAACCATGAAGCGAGTGGCACCTCGTGGATTGGGCTTATTCGATCAAGTTGGGATCGAACTCGTGCCGATCACACGGTGACTAAGACAGAAATATGTCAGAATAGTTGGAACTCCCGAAGTATAAAGTGAAGTACTTTTTATATAAGAAAGAAAAAGAAAAAAATTTCCTTTAGAATATTCATAAACTGCTATTATGCAATTATTTTAGAATTGTTCTTAGAAGCTTTAAGTTTTCATGCTTTTAGAATCTTTGCTCGTAATGTATATTTTATTAAAGTTCCATCCCATGTCATTGAGACTCACTGAGTACAATGGATGGTACTGATGTTCTCTTTTGGGAACCTGCGTTGATCTACGGTATAACGTAGGAACCGATTTTGCAGGCGAGCAGGCTACGGTTTAGGACTTCACCCACTTCTACTGCTATTGGTGAGCTCCGCTTTTTCCGTGGAGTACTCCTTTGAGTCGTCATTATTTAGCTATTTCTTTGTTTACTTAGAGAATTGGCCAGGAAATCTCATATCCTGAATAGTGCGTCAGTTTATCAGTAGAGGCTTCATAGACACAGTCAGTGGGTTAAGATTTAGGTGTTTTAAATAATAACTTTGCAATATTTCAGTAGTTACTATGAATAATTTTTTTTAGAGCTGGTCTATTTTAGATATTTAAATTAATTAAAAGTATTTGGTTAAAGTATTTCCTTCGTTGTATATAAAGTTTGGAGTTATAATAGATTTGATAAGCGCAGATGGTTCGTTCGCTCATGTTTAGTAATCGGTTGCCGGTCACGGCTGGTTCAGAAAATGGGTCGTGACAAACTTGGTATCAGAGCAGCAGGTTTATGGAGTCCTAGGGGTCTATGAAGCCGTGTTAGTAGAGTCTTTTTTATGGGTATGAAGCGCGTCATACTTATAAATAGGAGGCTACAAGCATTTAGGAAAAGTCTCATTTTTTTCATACTTTAGATCGTGCAGTAGAGCCTACCTCTAAGAAATTATATAATGTATTCTTTTCTCCAAAACTCACAGAAATGGCTCGTACTCGCTATTCTGACACTGACACTCTGGATGCTGCTCAATAAACTATTGCTACCATTGTGGCTCAAGGTATAACTAAGAAGGCTTCAACTCAGAAAAGGGGAGGTAAATCCACAAAGGGGGTCCAAGTACCCCCGGTTGAACATGAAGAAGGGGTATATCATGATGATCCAGTACCTCAAGATCCAGTACCGCCCCCAGCAGCAGCTCCAGCTCAGACAGCTATATATTCCAGAGGTGGGTCAGATGTTTAATTTTGTCAACAGTGCTATGGAGATGCTTAAAGCCTTCATGGCCAACCAGAACGAGAGAAGAGATGAGATTCCACCTCAATCAAATAGACAGTGCAATTCTGAGTCCTCAAGAGTGAATGAAGTTTTGAAGTTGAGTCCTCCATTGTTCCATGGTTCTATATGTCACACCTCCTTTTCAACTACCTCGGCAAGGGTGATAAGGGAGTTTTTCCAATTAAAGTGGCTAATCGAAATGGGATTAATTATTTATTCAAAGTCGCCACTTGAAATAATTTATGGTGTCCCAAGTCACCAGTTTATTTTAAATCCCAAATCGTGGAAGTTTGACTCTGTTTAAAGCCTGCGAACACAGAAGACCGGGTAAGGAATTCTGTTAATCCGGGAGAAGGTGTTAGGCATTCCCGGATTCCGTGATTTTAGCACGTTCATTTTAATCATACATGGCTTAATTAAATTGTTTAATTGCTCATTTTAGAACCTATGTACATTTACCTTTTACCGCTTTTAATTATTCGATTGTTAGTATTTTAAAGAATTATTTTAAGACGGGTTATGCATACGTATAGCCGATTAATTTGGCGTGTCAAGAATCATGTCACGCGTACGTGTACACAATCCACAATGCTTAGTTTATTTAAGAAAAATAAGTTTGGTCAAAGTTGCGTGAACACGTACCTTGAATTTATTTGAAAAAATCATGATCACATCATGCGAACGTGTACGCAATCACAATAGTAATTTAAAAAATCCGCTCCTAAAGGCATCTCTACGAGTGTTCATTTGAAATTGTATTTGTGCCACGCAAACATGTACACTGTTAATAAATATTTATTGTTATTAAGATTATTTCGTCTGAAGTTGCGCGAACGCATACCTCGATTTTAATTTTTAAAATTATAATTATATCACGGGAACGTCAAAAATGGTATAGACTAGTTTTTTTTAGCAGTTACTTCACAAATGCAACATAAACAAACATTCCTGACCTCTCACTATTACAAATGACAGGACCGAATAATAAAAGAAAAAGAAAAAGATAGCATCAAATTCAAATTACAGTGAAGGAAAAATGAATTAACAACAAACACCTTAAGAAAGTAATAATAAAACATTATACTCAATAGGCTTGTATGTGAAATTTTGAAATCCAATTACCAGTTAAAGCAACTAACTTCATCATAATACAGAGAATGCAAATTAATAACTATGAGAACGAGCTTACTTGAACAAAGGCCATAACGGCAACACATTCGGAGCCAAAACGCGAAAAGGACTTCAAACCTGAAAACTTTTAACTCGAACGGACTTTCAGAGCTCAAACTTCGACTGTGTTTTATAATAGTGATGAAAGACGGCTATTGAGTTTGTGTTTTCGGCTGGCTTACAAGTGGTTTGAGGCCGGTTTTTTAAGGCAGAAGACAAACAGCAGCTGCTGCGTTTTTGTCGCATGACGCAGCTGTAATTTCGCTGCTTCTTTGAACCGTTTTAGGAGCTAACCTCGAGCTATTTCACGGCTGATTTTGCCCAATTTTAGAGTTGACGCTTGAGGTGATTTATGGTATTTCCAGATCTGGAACAAGGTGCGTTGAGGGAGGACGATTTTTGGAAGCTTTCAAGGTGACAAAAATGGTCTTTTGCAAAGGTGAAGCTGGTTCATTGTGGTTATTTAGGGGTGTTTTAGATCTGGTTTTGGTTGAAGAACATGATGCTTTACATGGAAAAATATGGAGAAAAAAACCCATGGAAGAAGATGATGAGCTCCACTCTTCTTTTTTTTCATCCGCCTTCCTCTCGTTCTTTTTTTTTTTTTTGTCCTCTTTTATTCGTGATTTATGGTATTTCCAGATCTGTATGTGCTTGTAACTTATGTGAAGAAAGTGGTAAGTGGGGAGAAGAACATGAGTGAGTGGGAGTGCGGTGTGAGAGTGGGGATAAGATATGAGTATAGTGGGGAAGTGGGGAGTTGGGTGTGTGTGTATATATATATATATATATATATATATATTCTTCTATAGGAACAAATCTTATATTCTAAGAATGTGACTATTTTTTGTTGTTTTAAATTTTCTTAAATAAAACCTATTAAGAGTAAGATAAAAATTTAAAGTATTAACATTAGACCTAAAAGAAATATTTACACCACAAATAGTATAGAATTTGGGTGTGGTCAAAGATTAGTTGTTCACAGCATGCCCATCTTTGCTTGGAAACATGGTGAGTTTTCAGACAAAGAAAATGAACAAGGTGACTGATTTTTTACCTCAATATTTTTTAAGAAGGAAAAGAAGATAAAAGAATAAGATGTGACCGGACCTTGGTTTTAGGCTGCCTACATATCCCGGGTTGTAAAGAAATCAGGCCACGTGTAGTTCAAGTGAAAGATGAGTGATGGAGTATGCATAGAGGGAGAGCCGAGTGAAGTTCCATCGAGGTTCCGATCCGTGGTTCCTACTATTACATCAACATGAAAAGAAAATTGCATACTCTTGAAATCTAAGAGTTACAAAATTCCTATTTAAATGCCATCTGGAGTCTTGTCTTGATTGATTTTGACTTGCTTCCTTCATTGACTTTAGAGTGAAATTTGATGCACTCCGATATAACAGACTATGAAATATTCTCACAGGCTTGTTTCTTGATAAGATGATGAGAATATGGATCTTGATACTCTATGTCTCCGCGTACATTTTATCAAGCTGGTTGCGGCTGGTATTTAGATCAAACATTCCATTTTCTCCGGCAAGAGCTGGAATCTTATTTTTTGCACATCCAATTCGTGCTTTGCAGAAAAACCTACAAGTCATCACAAACAAACAAAATGAACAAAAATTTTCTGCCCCAAATGCACTAGGAAATTTTTGTGAGTTATTGAAAACACATTAAACTATATTTGCTATTGTAGAATAAAGAATTGAAAAAGACACATTTTTTTTATCAATAATAGGGGATGTCGTACCCAGTGTTAACAAGAATTAAGGCAACCAGGGGATGTAGTACCCTGTGTTGATGATAATATGAGGCTCGTGGCACTCTAGGATGCTACTAGGGAATGTCGTACCCTATGTTAGCAATAAGAAATGCAACCAAGGGATGTAGTACCTTGTGTTAGCAATAAGGTGAGGCTCGTGGCACTCTGAGATGCTATTAGGGAATGGCGTACCCTATGTTAGCAAAAGTAATGCAGACCAGGGGATGTAGTACCCTGTGTTAGCAATTAGGTGGGGATCATGGCACTCGGAATGCTACTAGGGAATGTCGTACCCTATGCTGGCAATAAAATGCAACCAGGGGATATAGTACCATGTGTTTAGAAATGAGATGAGGCTCGTGGCTCTCTGAGATGCTACTAGGGAATGTCGTACCATATGTTGCATAAAATCATGCTTGTGGAGCTCTGAGATGCTAGTAGGGAATGTCGTACCCTATGTTGACTCTAAAATGCAACTAGGGGATGTAGTACCCTGTGTTTGGCAATAAGATGAGGCTCTTGCCTCACTTAGATGCTACTAGGGAATGTCGTACCCTATGTTAGCAATGAGAAATACAACCAGGGGATGTAGTACCCTGTGTTGGCAATAATATGAGGCTCTTAGCTCTCTGAGATGCTACTAGGGAATGTCATACCCTATGTTGGCGAAAAGTAATGCAACCAGGGGGATGTAGTACCCTGTGTTGGAAATAAGATGAGGCTCTTAGCTCTTTGAGATGCTACTAGGGAATGTCGTACCCTATGTTGGCAAAAAGTAATGCAACCAGGGGATGTAGTACCCTGTGTTGGCAATAAAATGAGGCTCGTGGCACTCTGAGAAGCTACTAGGGAATGTCGTATCCTATATTAGCAACGAGAAATACAACCAGAGGATGTAGTACACTGTGTTGGAAATAAGATGAGGCTCTTAGCTCTCTGAGATGCTACTAGGGAATGTCGTACCCTAATGTTGGCAATAAAATGCAATCAGGGGATGTAATACCCTGTGTTTGGTATAAGATGAGGCTCGTGGCACAGGGAATGTCGTACCCTATGTTTGTAATAAAATGCAACCAGGGGATGTAGTACCCTGAGGTGAAGATAGGGTATTCCCTATAATGAAACTAAAAATAACATGATTACATGTATATTAGAAGGAAATCGAGGATTTGAGAACTTCACTTGGTGGTGTTCGTCTTTTCACAGCCTGTTTCCTAAAATTGTTCTATTCCTGTTCTGAACAAAGAAAAATTTGTTAGTTTTAAAATGGTAGTCGGTTTGTGGACTTGATTTCTTGAGCGACTTGACCTTGCGTCCATTACACTTGTTAAAAACACTGACTCCATCGATGGTCGTACAAATTGCTGGGAGATTCTGTCATTACTTCGTGTAGATCTTCTTTCTCAACATCAAAACATGACTATTTTGTGCCTATCACCATTTGTGTTTATGGTGCAAACAACCTTGCTCCTAGAACAACATTTAATTGAGTAACTTTTGTCGACCCTTGACACATTATTCCGTTCTTCAAGCCTTTTGCTCCGCAGGGAAAATCAAAGGTGGCTTTATGCCTTTGCCTATGATGTTCATGCCCAGAAAATTTTGCTTCATATAACAAGGAAATTGTAACCAATTTTGCGGCCTTTTCTTTGCTTTGCTTTGATGAAATTAGACTGAAAATGACTCAAAAAGAATAGTACGAAAGAAAACAAGAAGGTGAACTAATAGGTATTACAACTTAATCAAGAAGTGTACCTTTCAAAGAAGAAAAAATAAAAATAAAAAGGACTTATCGGAGGAATATGCTGACTTCAATGAACATGACATGCACTTTGGACTGGATGCCCGATTCATCCGAACCGTCTAATTCTCAAAATCCGTTGTAAAATTCACTTCGAAACTGAGTTATTTGTCTTAACCATGCTTGTGCCGGGATATATGAAGGCCTAAATCGATCAACGATGCCCTTTGTGGGTTTTCACTAATTGATCTCTCTCATTTGTCTTTCTCTCAACTCACCATTGCCTTATAGTGCCCGTGAGGGTTATCACCAATAAGACTCTATCATTTTATTTTTCTCTCTTTACAATGGTCGAGGCATCACCGTAATATACCAACTTAGCATCCTCGAAAGTGTATCAGAACTATTCACCTGAATTACAACTTTTGGAACCATTTTGACGGAAAAAACTGCCGAAAAAATAAAGTAAAATCATGCCCCAGTTTCTTTGAATACTGAGAAATGTAGATTTTTGTTTTAGTGTGACCGAACCCCAGAGTGAGGCTGCCTACGTATCCTTTCGGAATCAGGTCGGACGGTTCAATTAACATGAACTCGTTTTGATGATTTTTCTTTTCTTTTTTTTTCTTTTTTTTTTTGACTTTTTTTTTTAAGTACAATGGTTCCAAAAGAGGGAAAAACAAAGAAATAATATAAATAAGGCTTCAAAGGGCTAACTAGGATTGACCAGTGTTTGGGTAGCGAGAATGATAGCCTTTCGTCATCCCAACCTGAGAATGCTAAGTATAAAATTGCCCTAACATAATCATGTCAGACATAATATCTCTTGACCGCATCCGCGTTAACGGATATATCAGTCACCTGTCCTTCTATATCCGTCAATTGTAGAGCTCTTTTTGACAATACTTTCTTGACGAGGTAAGGATCTTGCCAATTCGGGGCGAACTTTCCTTTTGCTTCTTCTTGGTGCGGAAAGATACGTTTCAAAACAAGTTGTCCTACCTTAAATTGTCTTGAGTGCACTTTCTTGTTGTAAGCGCGTGCCATTCTTTGTTGGTATAATTGACCAAAACAAACTACCGCCAAACTTTTTTCATTAATTAAACTCAATTGTTCCAATCGGAACTTGACCCAGTCAGTGTCTTCGATCCCTGCTTCGACAATGATTAGGAGAGAGGGAATCTCAACTTCTTGATTCATTATTTCGAGATTAGATAACTTTTTAAGAGTTGGGCATGAATTCTGCGTGCATGTCATGTTTTATAAAGCCAACATTAACGAAACTGAAAAGGATAAGAAATTAACAAAAATTAGGAAAAGGAAAAGATAGAATTTTACTAAGAAAATGGAACTTCATTTCATTGAATTTGAAAGTGTAGAAGGCTAACGTAAAAGCAAAGCAATTAAAGTAAAATATCTGGATTACAACCCTTAAAATAATCCAAATACAGAAAAAGCAACAAAACAGACTACCAAGGCTCCTTCCTGATGTGAAGAGGAGTTGCTTCCCAGTTGTTGAGCGAGTTATCTGGACTAATGAGCTGAACACTTGCATGGCTGGGGCTTTCACCAACTTGAACCATATTGATCTCATAGAACATCTCTTTGAGACCCTAGAAAACTTCATCATTGTCATCCTGCATGGATCCTTCCTCTTGCTTTTTTCGATTTCCAAAACTGCCTGACCCGCTTTGAATTGCTTGCGTGATTGCCTTAAGGGCTGCCTGACTCAAAAATTTTCCCTACTTCATGCCATTCTCAACTATTTCACCAACCTTAGTCGCCTCAGTGAAAGGTTTACCAATAGCGGCCAACATGTAATGGAGGTAATCAAGATCCTGAGCTTAGAGAAAATAGTCAATCATTTCTGCCTCTTTCATTGGTGGTTTGACCCTAATGGCCTTCTCTCTCCACTTGATTGCATATTCTCTAAAGCTTTCTGTTGATTTCTTCTTTATGTTGACAAGAGAGGATCGGTTTGGAACTATATCAATATTGTACTGAAACTGTACGACAAAATCTTGAGCCATGTCGTTCCAAACATGCCAGCGAGAGATGTGTTGATCTATGAACCACTCTGATGCAATTCCTGTCAAAATTTCCCCAAAATAAGCCATAAGTAATTCTTCTTTGCCTCCTACTCCCCTTAACCGGTTACAATACCTCTTCAAATGGGCAACGGGATCACCATACCCATTATACTTGTCAAACTTGGGGTTCTTGAAACCGTGTGGCAAATGGACATCGGGGAACATGCATAGATAGTTAAACGAAACACTCTTATGGCCTCCCAAACCCTGTATGTTTCTCATGGTTTTCTCCAAGATCTTCATTTTTTGGTCATTTCCCCTTGTTCCATATTCTTGTCGGGCTTTTCGATCTCAACTTGGAACATGTTCTGAGGAGTATGCTTATATGAATATGGAACCTTGAAAGTCGGTTCTAGAGAGTAATGTTGGGCATCATGAACATTCAGTTGTGGATCAGTATAAGACTTTTGAGAAAGATTCGGTTGAGGAACGGCGAAAGTAGGGACAATGGGTACAATAGGTGGGTCATTTCTGAGGGGTACGGTTGGAGGACGTGTAATGGAGGTACTGGGGATAGTGCGAAGGTTAATGCTCGGACTGAATCTAGTTTGGTACAATAGGTTACTTGTTAGGGATATGGGCACTTGATTTGCAACTGACATATTATGAAGATTATCCGAAGACCCTATGGATAGTGGGGGCGGTGCCTGTCCATTCAGCCAAGCTTGGTACATCTCTGCCAATTGTTGTTTCAACACTCTTACTTCTTCAACCAGTCTTGTACCTTGTTCGACCAATTGTTTATGGACATCATCATTATCTGACTCATTCTCACTATTGTTTGCCATTATAGTTTTTCTTTTTGATCTCGTGTTGTAAGGGTGAGTTGCCAATTTAAACCACAAACCAACCACCTCAGTTTAACTTTATCTTTATATATGACAAACAATAGACATGTTAGGGTTAGGCATTTTGCAAATATTAATCACACATTGTATGTCGTGCACCTAATGTCATTTTTATTTAAAAGAAAATATTTTTGAATTTTCGAAAACTGGGGGCCGGACCCGATGAAGGTTACCTATGTATCTCACATCCAGTGAGAGTCAGACTCGCGTAGTTCGTAAAATGTTTCAGGAATACGATGACACTTTTTTGAAAAATTCAGGCTTATTTTGTAATGATCTTTTTGGGGTAAATACCAACATTTTTCCAAAACCGGGTAAATTTTCTTTTTCTTGTTTTCTCCCTTCTAGTTTTCCTTCAATTTTTATATTCTTATTATTATTTTTGTATATATATATATATATATATATATATATTAGAAACCGGTCAACATGCACAAACCGAATCAAACATAATATACAAGTAGCACATAAGATGCATCAGGATGGTCTTGCAATTCTCGGGTACACCTGTCCTAGACGGACCCAACCCCTATGTTGAGTCCCCAAAGTCAAATGCACATGATGCAAACAAACGTTCCTACTAGGGATCCGGTATGAGGCTATGTTATTCTAGGTTTAAATCCTACGGGTGTGTTTTAGACTTGGCTTACCCAAGCGGACAGCTCGAGCCGAGGTGGGGGAAACGTACCGGGAGCACGAAAGTCTACCCGGCCTAGTTACTGAGCCACAACCTCGTTCTAATTGGTATGACTTCTAACAGAAAAGTGGGCCATGCGCACGTGTGCACCATAAATTCAGAAGACTCAGAAGGGAGGCGTAAGAAGGCAGTTTAATACAGTTCAAATAATATCAAAGCGATAAATAAGCGGCAATTAGTACATAAGGTCCAAAAAATATATTAACATCAAATTAATAAAGCCAAATTTAAATCACATTACAAACTCGAATTCTGAACCCAGAACAGAAGTTCTGGGTTCTTAATCCCCAGTAGAGTTTCCAGAGCTGTCACACCTCCTTTTCCACTACCCCGACAAGGGTAATAAGAGAGTTTTTTCAATTAAAGTAACTAATCGAAATGGGATTAATTATTTATTCAGAGTGGCCACTTGGAATAATTTATGGTGTCCCAAGTCACTGGTTTATTTTAAATCCCAAATCGAGGAAGTTTGACTATGTTTAAAGCCTGCGAACACAGAAGATCGGGTAAGGAATTTTGTTAATCCGAGAGAAGGTGTTAGGCATTCCCAGATTTCGTGATTTTAGCACGGTCGCTTTAATCATACCTGGCTTAATTAAATTATTTAATTGATCATTTTAGAACCTATGTACATTTACCTTTTACCGCTTTTAATTATTCGATTGTTCGTATTTTAAAGAATTATTTTAAGACGGGTTATGCGTACGTATAACCGATTAGTTTGGCACGTCAAGAATCATGTCACGCGTACGTGTACACAATCCACAATACTTAGTTTATTTAAGAAAAATAAGTTTGGTCAAAGTCGTGTGAACACGTACCTTGAATTTTTTTGAAAAAATCGTGATCACATCATGCGAACGTGTACCCAATCACGATAGTAATTTAAAAAATCCGCTCCTAAAGGCATCTCTACGAGTGTTCATTTGAAATTGTATTTGTGTCACGCAAACGTGTACACTATTAATAAAAATTTATTTTTATTAAGATTATTTCGTCCGAAGTTGCGAGAACGCATACCTCGATTTTAATTTTTAAAATTATAATTATATCACGCGAACGTCGAAAATGGTATAGACTAGTTTTTTTTAGCAGTTACTTCACAAATGCAACATAAACAAACATTCCTGACCTCTCACTATTACAAATAACAGGACCGAATAATAAAATAAAAATAAAAAGAAAGCATTAAACTCAAATTACAGTGAAGGAAAAATGAATTAACAACAAACACCTTAAGAAAGTAATAATAAAACATTATACTAAATAGGCTTGTATGTGAAATTTTGAAATCTAATTACCAGCTAAAGCAACTAACTTCATCATAATACAGAGAATGCAAATTAATAACTATGAGAACGAGCTTACTTGAGCAAAGGCCAGAACGGCAACACATCCGGATCCAAAACGCGAACAGGACTTCAAACCTGAAAACTTTTAACTCGAACGGACTTTCAGAGCTCAAACTTCGACTGTCTTTTTTAATGGTGATGAAAGACGGCTATTGAGTTTGTGTTTTCGGCTTGCTTACAGGTGGTTCGAGGCCGGTTTTTTAAGGCAGAAGACAAACAGCAGCTGCTGCATTTTTGTCGCATGACGCAGCTGTATTTTTCCTACTTCTTTGAACCGTTTTAGGAGCTAACCTCCAGCTATTTCATGGCTGATTTTTCCCGATTTTAGAGCTGAATCTTGAGGTGATTTATGGTATCTCCAAATCTGGAACAAGGTGCGTTGAGGGAGGACGATTTTTGGAAGCTTTCAAGGTGACGAAAATGGTCTTTTGCAGAGGTGAAACTCGTTCGTTGTGGTTATTTAGGGGTGTTTTAAATCTGGTTTAGGGTGAAGAACATGATTTTTTACATGGCAAAAAATGGAGAAAAATCCCATGGAAGAAGATGATGAGCTCCACTCTTTTTTTTTTCACCCGCCTTCCTCTCGTTTTTTTTTTGTCCTCTTTTATTCGTCTCTTTTTCTTCTCACCTCCTTTCAGATTAACCCCCCCCCCCCTCTATGTAGATGTGCTTGTAACTTATGTGAAGCAAGTGGGAAGTGGGGAGAAGAACGTGAGTGTGTGGGAGTGTGGTGTGAGAGTGGGAATAAAACATAAGTGTAATGGAGAAGTGGGGAGTATGGTGTATATATATATACTAACTAACTTACTTTTAAAAAAAACTATATAAATAAGAAAATTCATTATTTACACTAAGTTTAAATTATACTAAGAAAAAGAAAAAAAAATACTACTATAACTTATATTTAAATTAGAAGAAACCAAGTATGTATATATATATATTCTTCTATAGGAACATATCTTATATTCTAAGAATGTGACTATTTTTTGTTGGTTTTTAATTTTCTTAAATAAAACCTATTAAGAGTAAGATAAAAATTTAAAGTATTAAGATTAGACCTAAAAGAAATATTTACACCAAAAATAGTATAGAATTTGGGTGTGGTCAAAAATTAGTTGCTCACACTATAGCTGATGAAGATCCAATGTTGTGGCTGGAGGGTGTCAAGAAAGCTCTCCGAGCGGTGAAGGAATTTGATGATGAAGTTGTGGAGCTGGCTTCTTACCAGCTTAGAGATGTGTCCGGCGCTTGGTTTGAGATGTGGGAAAAGGAAAGAGATGAATATGATGGTTCGCCTACTTGGGAAGAATTTGAAGAGGCCTTCATGGCTAACTTTATACCGGAAGAGGATAGGGAAGCTAAGGCTACAGAGTTCGAACAATTCAAGCAAGGGAATAAAAATGTGCAAGAGTACTACATGGAATTCATAAGGTTAGCTAAGCATGATCCTCACATGGTTAAGACAGAAAAAGCAAAAATTTGCAGGTTTGTTGGCGATTTGAATTACCACATTAAGAACACGACATCAGCTGCAGCGGTAGGAGACAACTTTCTTCTCTGTTGTGGGATTCGCCAAGCACTTAGAAAAAGACAGACAACAAAGGAGAGAAGAAAAAAAGCAAAACAAGAAATCCCGGACAGCGGGCAGGTTTAATGGTACATCCAGCGGAGGTGGAGGGGGTTCCTCCAATAAGAAGTCATTAGCACCAGCTCAGTCCAGTCATCAGTCGGGTGGTAGTTATTCCTTCAAACGTACTCATAGTAATGGAAAACAGTCTCGCCAGAATCAGAATTTTAGGATATCATGCTCACATAGGCAGATTCATGCTGAGCGGCATTCACACCAACAAGGTATTTGTGGAACATGCAAGCGGCAACATTCAGGTCACTGCAAGCTCGGGTTTCATGGTTGCTATCATTGTGGAGACATTGGTCATATAAAGGCCATTTGCCCAAAGTTGCGATTTAATTTCAGTGGTGGATCAACTCATCCTTCTAGTTCCTCAGCTACTGCAGTTGCACCACCTCAGGATCGTGGTTCTCATAATTAGACCGGTCATGGGGAAGGCAAAGGTGCATATCGAGTTACTCAGGGAGGGGGACAACCCCGTTTGTTTGATACACGTGATCGTCAGAGTGCAGAGGCGTCTGCAGAAGTTATTACAGATATACTTCTAGTATGCTCACACAATGCTTATGCCATAATGGATCCAGGTTCAACGTTTTCATATGTGACTCCATACTTTGCAATTAACCTCGGGCTAGAACCTGAACAACTTAGTGAGCCATTCCTAGTATCTACTCCAGTTGGCGAGTCAGTGAAAGTCACAAGAGTCTATAGAGGTTGTATAGTTTCAGTGCAAGGTCGCAACACCAAAGCCGATCTCATAAAGTTAGAAATGGTGTATTTCAATGTGATCATGGGCATGGATTGGTTATCTTCATGCTATGCCATGTTAGATTGTCGTGCCAAGATAGTCAGGTTTCAATTTCCAAATGAAGAAGTCTTAGAGTGGAAGGGTAGTTCAGTATCGCTTGTAGGTAAGTTTATTTCTTACCAACAACGAATGATCAGTAAGGGGTGTCTCGCCTATTTGGCTCACATCATTAATTCAGAATCAGAACCACTAGCTCTTCAGTATGTGCCGGTTGTTAGAGAATTTCCAGAATTTTTCCCAGATGACCTTCCCGGACTTCCTCCTGAAAGAATCATAGACTTTGGCATTGATCTCATGCCAGGCACTCAGCCCATATCTATACCTCCTTATAGGATGGCTCCAGCAGAACTTAATGAGATGAGACAACAGTTGAGAGACCTTCTTGACAAGGGCTTCATCAGGCCGAGTGTTTCACCGTGGGGTGCTCCGGTCCTGTTTGTCAAGAAGAAAGATGGGTCTCTCAGAATGTGCGCCGACTATCGGCAGTTGAATAAAGCTACCATTAAGAACAAGTACCCATTGCCAAGAATTGATGATTTATTTAACCAACTTCAGGGTGCAAAGTACTTTTCAAAGATAGACTTGAGGTCGGGGTACCATCAGTTGAGAATCAGAGAAGATGATATATCTAAAACAGCCTTTAGAACTTGCTGCGGGGCACTATGAATTTCTAGTAATGTTCTTCGGGTTGACAAATGCTCCAGCTGCATTCATGGACCTTATGAACAGAGTTTTCAAGCCATTCCTTGACACCTTTATTATTGTGTTTATAGACGATATTTTGGTATACTCTAAAATCAAGGATGAGCATGTCGAACACCTCAGGATAGCCTTGCAGACCTTGAAGAAGAATGAGCTTTATGCCAAAATTTCAAAATGTGAATTCTGGTTGCAGTAAGTGGCATTCTTAGGCCACATGGTATCTAGTGAAGGCATAAAAGTAGACCCTCAGAAGCAAGAAGCAGTCAAAAACTGCCCTAGGCCGACAACGCCAACCGAAATCAGGAGCTTCTTGGGATTAGCTGGCTACTATAGAAGGTTTGTAAAGGGACTTTCCTCACTTGCAGCTCCATTAACTAAGTTGACTCAGAAAGCAGTTAAGTTCCAGCGATCAGACGCTTGTGAGCAGAGTTTTCAAGAGTTAAAGAAGAGGTTGACCATTGCACCTGTATTAACCTTACCGACAGGTTCGGGTGGGTTCACAGTGTATTGTGGTGCCTCCAAAGTTGGTCTTGGTTGTGTTCCTATGAAAGATATAAAAGTTATTGCTTATGCTTCCAGGAAATTAAAGAATCATAAGAAGAACTACCCCACATACGACTTGGAGCTTGCAACAGTGGTGTTTGCATTAAAGATATGGCGACACTACCTTTATGGCGAGCATTCCGAAGTGCTTACATATCACAAAAGCCTCCAGTACATTTTCAAGCAAAAAGAATTAAATTTGAGACAGAGAAGGTGGCAGCTAATGTGGTAGCAGATACACTGAGTAGGAAGTCAATGGGTGTCTTGGCCCATCTTGCGGTACAAAGGCGAACTTTGGGTCGAGAAATTCAAAAATTGGCAAAAGATGGAATTAGACTGGATGAGACCGAAGAAGGAGGTATAACTGCTTATGCCTTAGCGCAATCCTCTCTAGTTGCGCATGTTAAGGATAAGCAAGACGAAGATCCGTACTTAGTGAAGTTAAAAGAAGGAGTTAGAAACAAAGAAATCACTGCTTTCACTCTAGGAAGTGACAGAGTTTTGAAGTTGAATGATTGGTTATATGTGCCTGACGTAGATGGTCTTAGGAGGTCCATAATGGAAGAAGCTCACAGTTCGAGGTACTCTATTCACCCAGGTGCTACCAAAATATATCTGGACTTGAAAGAGTTGTATTGGTGGAAAGGCATGAAGAAGCAAGTAGCAGATCATGTGGCTAAATGATTGAATTGCCAGCAAGTGCCGAGCATCAAAGGCCTGGTGTCCTAGCTCAAGATATAGAGATACCATAGTAGAAATAGGAGATGATTAATATAGATTTTGTAGTAGGTCTACCTCGCACATACTGTAACGACCCGAGCGGTCATTTTGAACTCTAGCGCGTCGTTCAGCAGTTTGAAGTCATGAGCAGCTCCATTTCAGGTATTATGACTCGTAGGCATGGTCGGAGTTTAATTTCGGGAAGTTCGGAGTCAAATTGGAAAGAAAATTCTCATTTCAGAAGCCTTAAGTTGGAGAAATTGACTAAGGTTGGAATTTTGAGTAAACGACCTCCGAATAAGGAATTGAAGGTTCCAGCAGGTTCGTATGATGATATCGGACTTGGGCGTATGTCCGGATCGGGTTTTGGATAACCCAGAAGCATTTCGGTGTGTATTGTGGAAGTCAGCATTTTTGAAAATATTTCCTAAGTTTGGCTTGAAGCGCATTTCAGTGATATTGATGTTCGTTTGGGATTCTGAGTCTGGGAATAACTTCGTATGGTGATTCTGGAGTTGGGAGCGCGATTGAAAGTGAATTCGGATGTCCGTAGGTTATTTTGAAGTCATTTGGCTAAAGATAGAAATTTGAAGGAATTGAACCGGAAGTGGAAATTTTGATATCGGGGTCGGATATCGATTCTGAAAGTTGGAGCAGGTTTGTAATGTTGAATGTGACTTGTGTGCAAAATTTGAGGTCAATTGGACGTGATTTGATAGGTTTCGGCATCGAATGAAGAAGTTTGAAATTCTAAAGCTCATAAAGATTTAATTGAGTTGTGATCCATTGTTTCGATGTTATTTGATGTGATTTGAGGCCTCGAGCAGGTCCGCATTATGTTTTGGAACTTGTTGGCATGTTCGGGTTGGGCCCCGGGTGTTAACCGGATGAGCTTCGGACCAAGTTTGAACTTGGAGAGCATAAACTGAAGCTCTCAGCTTCTGGTGTGATCGCACATGCGCTTGGATGGCCGCATGTGCGAGCTCGCGGATGCGGGGCACGAGTCGCAGAAGCGAAAAGGCATGGGCTGGCCAGGCACCGTGGGCGCGAAGAATTGTCCACGGGTGCGAAGACCGAAGGCACGAAGGTTTTGCCGCAGGCGCGAAGATCGCTGGGCACTGAGTGTTTAAAGTGGGGGTTTGAGCATTTTTGCTCATTTCTTCATTCTTGGGAGATTTTTGGAGCTTCTTGAGAGGGATATTTACCTAGCAACTTGGAGGTAAGTCAATCCCACCTATTGCAAGTTAATTACTTGGATTATATCTAGATTTTAACCTGGAAAATCATGAAAATTTTGAAGAAAACCCTAGAATTTGCATTCTTGGATTTTTGACCACGAATTTGAACATGGAACTAGAGTATATTGTACATTTGAGTTAGCAAGGCTATGGGTAATCATTATCTTCAAAAAATTTCGGAATCCGGGCACGTGGGCCCGAGGGTAATTTTGTCAACTTTCCGAGCGGAGTTGGAAATTTATATAAATTAAATTGTTATAAGTATTAGAGTATATTTTTATTGGTTTTCCTGTTATTTGGATAGTTTGGGGCGTTGTGCATCAATTTGAGTCGTTGTAGGGGCTTGGAGGCCGGTTATAAATCTTCGGAGCGAGGTAAGTCTCCTTTCTAACTTTGTGAGGGGGAATTGTCCCCCTAGGTGAACTAATTAAATATGTGCTATTATCTTCGGGGGCTACGTACGCCCGAGGTGACGGGAGTCCGTGCGTAGCTACTAATGTGCTTATGTCCGGGTAGTCTAGGACCCACAAGCATGCCTTACTGTTGTACTTGTGATCTTGCCAGTAATATTAGACCGCTAATATGATCGAAATAGAAATTGAATACCTAAGGAGACTAGAGTTCATTTTCTTAATTATTTAGAAAGAGAATTGATTTCCTCCATGGATAATTGTATACCTGATAAGTTTATAGTATCGAATAATATTATTAAACTTGGCAAATGAGTTTCAAAACAAAGATTTAAATGCTATTTTTCGTGTTCCTTTAAGAAGAATTTTACCACTTTCCTGAGTAACTGCTTTCTTGATAAAAATGCGGATTTATTATGTGAATATGTGTACATATGAGAACCTGAGTCGCAGGTATGATTCGCGAGAAGGTTAGCCTTCTTACTATTATGTTGACCGCGTCGCATGATCGATACGCGACCGGAGAAAATAGATGGATCTATGGTTCGAGCCATTCGACCCTTCGGCAGTGCATAGTTTATTATTGTTGGTCCGCGCCGTTCGACTCTCGGCATTTCTTGCGCATGATAATTGCTACATATTTCCTGTGGTTTATACATGTTTATCTCCCTAAGTAAATTCTTAATTGTCAGTTAAAAGAAGAAGAACTGATGTGTAAAATGTGTAATAAGCCTGATGTTCTCATCCCTAATTATTATTTAAATTGTCAACTGAAATGACGAAGGTATTAAAGTGTTAAATATAAGAAGAACTGATATTCCTTATCCCTGATATTTAAATAAATTGCCTATGACATTCATGCTTAGTGTCTCACTTGATTATACCAAATTGACCTATAGAAAGTGTCTAATTCGACCCCTCGTCACTACCTCTCTGAGGTTAGGCGGGATACTTACTGAGTACACGTTATTTTCGTACTCATGCTACACTTGCTGTGCATTTTTATTGCACAGGTACTTTCACAGCGATGTGGCTGGTTTGGAGACTTAGGCGAGCTGTATCATCCGGAGGCGATCCGCAGCTGCCAGAGTCTCCCTCGTATTGTAATCATTTTGTTTAAAATTCCATTTTCCAATTTGTATCTCGGACAAGCTTTCTAATAATTGTATAAATTCTTAGAAATTGCTCATGCACTTGTGACATCGGGTTCTGGGATGTATTTTATAAAAAAAATGGAATATTAAACTGTCGTATTTACTTAACGGATTTTGTTTAGTTATTACGTAATAAGTCAACGGTAATGATTTCCAAAATGTTAAAACAGGAATTTATTTCAACTAATTAATAATTGGCTTGCCTGACGATGGTGTCCAGCGCCATCACAACCTTAATAGATTTTGGGTCGTGACACATACCGTAAGCATAATTCAATTTGGGTTATTGTAGACTGACTGACAAAGCCCGCGCATTTCCTATCAGTAAAGACGACAGATTCCGCAGAGCAGTATGCGCAGTTGTACATCAAAGGAATAGTCTGATTGCATGGTACTCCAGTTTCAATCATATCTGACAGAGGCTCTCAGTTCACGGCGCCTTTTTGGCAGGAATTTCAGAAAAGATTAGGTACCAAGGTCAATTTGAGCACCGCTTTCCATCTACAGACCGATGGCCAGGCAGAAAGGACCATTCAGACTCTCGAAGATATGTTGCGAGCATGTGTTATAGAATTTGGAGGTAATTGGGATGATCACTTGCCACTCATAGAATTTGCTTAAAATAACAGCTATCAGGCCAACATTTGTATGGCTCCTTATGAAGCGTTGTATGGGCGAAGATGTAGGTCTCCAGTGGGTTGGTTTGAACCAGCAGAGGTGCCTTTGATTGGTCCAGAATTTGTTTTGAGGCCTTAAAAAAAGTCCAGCTAACCAGAGAAAGACTGAAAGCGGCTCAGAGTCGTCAAAAGTCCTATTCTGACAAGAGGCATCGTGACTTAGAGTTCATGGTTGGTGACAAGGTATTTTTAAAAGCTTCACCAATGAAAGGAGTTATGAGGTTTGGTAAGAAGGAAAAACTTAGTCCAAGATTTATTGGACCTTATGAGATTATAGAAAAGAAGGGAAATGTGGCTTACGAGCTAGTATTGCCCGTTAAGTTGTCCTTTGTTCATCCTGTCTTTCATGTGTCTATGCTTAGAAAGTACATTCATGATGAGTCGCATATAATACCGGCCAATACCAAATAAATTAAAGAAGTCTTGACTTATGAAGAGGTACCTATAGAAATTCTCGATAGGCAAGTAAGAAAGTTGAGAACAAAAGATATAGCATCGATAAAAGTTTTGTGGAGTAATCATGATTCAAAAGAGGCTATGTGGGAGGTCGAGGAAGATATGAGGAAGAAATATCCATATTTATTCGAGGAAAAAGGTATGTGAACCTAGATTTGGCTTGGTATATATATTTTATTTATTAAATACGAGTTATCATGTGTTTATGTCCTTGCTAAATTACACTTAGTTGTTAAACTAATTTAGGTTCTTCAGAGTATATTTAGTTATTTAATAATTTAGTGTCATGCCAGAGTATATTTAATTCATTAAAGTTATTTACTTTTTGGTAAAGTGTTGAGCTTTAGATTTTGGTTGGTTATTGTGGTACCTCCTTGCCGGAGTGTGAGTAATTAGTTTATGAGATATGTATGGTGCCTATGAATGGCTTGGGATGATGTAGTTGGTTGTTGTTGGTGTAATTTTGTTATTTGTGGCAGGGTATTTTTTTGCATAGTCCAATTTACAGGGGAGACTCTGCCTAAATTTTTGAAAATTTAGGGATTTAGCCAAATGAGTCCCTTGGGAAAGTGAGTAGTGCTAAGAACACTTAAAAGGTTCAAGGACTTAAGGGATCATTATTAGCTTAAGAATAAGGCCCTACCAACAGTCAAGGACGAATGTTTTTAAGGAGGGAAAGTTATAACGTTCCTCAAATCTATAGAAGTTTCAACACCCGCTAAATATAAAATTTAATTTTTTTTATTTTTAAATTATACTTCTATTACGGATTTAAACCCTTATGATAGGCTTTTGAGTTACTTCTCTTTCTCTAAATAATTGGATATACAAATAGGGGAATATTAATTGTAGTATTTGATCGTTGACTTGCTTACAAGATTGTTGCTTTAAAAGAGAAATTGAGGTGAGTTGATATAACTCTTTACCAAAGTGGTTCTACTCACAAAAACATGCCCACAAAGTGTTTGATAAAGTACTTTAAAGAATCAACATGTACTTAATTGGAACGAGTGAATACATGTTGACTAAGTATATTCTAGTTAAAGCTTATATATTTTACACGAGAAGTATAATCGTATAGTTTACATATTTTTATGCTTTATTACATGATCATAAATGTTAAAGTTTCAAGAGTTAGATAGAACATTTAGAAATACTTTGAGTAATTTTATTTCATGCTTATGCTATGCATACACTCAAGAACATTATTATAAATATTGATGTATAACTTTCAAACAAGATTTAGACTTGAAAAGTCACAAGAAGAAGTTCTAGAAAGATAAGATTTATGGGAGTTTCCTTTATTCTGAGAAGGGGTCATCGTCCAGGCCGAGGGTCCTGATTAAGGCGTTGACTTTCTAAAAATACTTATGCCAATGTAGGGAGCACACGAGCCGAAAGTCTCGTTGCTGAGAATATACTTAGCCAGGCTAAGGTATGATACATGAGTAAAGAGAACCATGAAGCGAGTGGCATCTCGTGGATTGGGCCTATTCGATCAGGTTGGGATCGAACTCGTGCCGATCACACGGTGACTAAGACAGAAATAGGTCAGGATAGTTGGAACTCCCGAAGTATAAAGTGAAGTATTTTTTTTATATAAGAAAGAAAAAGAAAAGAATTTCTTTAGAATATTCATAAACTGCTATTATGCAATTATTTTAAAATTGTTCTTAGAAGCTTTAAGTTTCCATACTTTTAGAATCTTTGCTCGTAATATATATTTTATTAAAGTTTCATCCCATGTCATTGAGATCCACTGAGTACAATGGATGGTACTGACGTTCTCTTTTGGGAACCTGCGTTGATCTGCGGTACAACGTAGGAACTAGTTTTGCAGGCGATCAGGCTAAGGGTTAGGACTTCCCTCACTTCTAGTGCTATTGGTGAGCTCCGCTTTTGTTCGTGGAGTACTCGTTTGAGTCGTCATTATTTAGCTATTTCTTTGTTTACTTAGAGAATTGGCCAGGAAATCTCATGTCCTGAACAATGTGTCAGTTAATCAGTAGAGGCTTCATAGACACAGTCGGTGGGTTAAGATTTAGGTGTTTTAAATAATAACTTTGTATTATTTCAGTAGTTACTACGAATAAATTTTTTGGAGCTGGTCTATTTAGATATTTAAATTAATTAAAAGTATTTGGTTAAAGTATTTCCTTCGTTGTATATAAAGTTTGAAGTTATAATAGATTTGATAAGCGCAGATGGTTCCCTCGCTCATGTTTAGTGATCGGGTGCCGGTCACGGCTGGTTCAGAAAATGGGTCGTGACAACACCTTTGTCTAGTTTGCGGATGGGGGTGGCAGGATCATATATTTAACCTAGTTTAAATTTTTTTTACACATAACTATACGATAATTTTACCGACCGAGCGGGTGCCATACGACTCCCACCCATAACTGGTATTTATGTATGGTATACAGTAATACCAGTTCTATTACTTTTGGAGGCTCTTGTTTTTAAGGGGTGGAATAACTAGTATGGCACCCGCTCGGTCGGTAAAATTATCGTATATTTATGTGTAAAGAAATTTAAACTAGGTTAAATATATGATCCTGCCACCCCCCATCCGCAAACTAGACAAATGTGTCATGACTCGTAGACCTTTTTGAATGCTTTTCTCATGTGTAAAATTCAAGTTGGAATTTATCTTGAACCTTGTCTGACTTTCCCTTTTCGTTGTGCTTTTTATTTCTTTTCTCCCAGTCATTTTCCTTTTTGGCTACCTCCCAATTTCTTATTTGTCGTTTATTATTTTTATTTTTTTCCTCTATTCTATTACTTTATCTATGATATTTAGCAAGAACACTCAAACAAGAGCCTCCAACATTTAAAAATTTCATAATATAAGCATTTCTCTTAATCTCAAATCTTTTAGTTTTCTTCTTTCAAAATCAAAAAAAATTGGGTCTTGATTTAGATTGAGATCAAAATTAGTTTATAATTTCTTTTTTTTATTTATAATAATAAAATTTGTGTTAATCTATGATTGATAAATATAATTTAAATCTCTTTACTAATAAATTATGATTAATATGTCGCAAGCATTAGATTCATGATTTTAAGTTTTGAGATCTTGTAGTTTATCTAATTCTGCATTTCCTTATGGGGTATAATTTATCTATTAAAGATTTTTTTTTTTTATTCTGATTGGTGGAGTTCCCTTATTAAAGATTTTATTTTACTTGTGTAAATTTATTTTTAGCATACAAAAAAATATAGTTCCCTAGTGAAAATATTGATTTTACTTGTATTATTAATAATAACAGTGCGATTCCTTCTTTAAAATGTTGATTATATTTGCTTCTTAATGTGCGAGATGTAATTTTCATACGACAATAATAACATATATACCCAATGAAATTCCATAAGTAGGATCTGAAAAATTGATATAATTTTTATATTTTCAAATAAAGTGCTTATTAAATAGCCCAAATAAACTAAATAATGAACCGGAGAATCATTTCGAACAAATTATATATTAGTAGTTATTATAAAATGTACATTAAAGAAAATTTTAACACCCATCATCTTTAAATCCTAGATCCGCCTCGTGTATCGTCTCCCATGATCAGATGAACCGGACAAAAGAAGTTGTTGGAATGATGATAACGAAGGAAGATACTTCCTTACGCTATGAAAAAGAAAAGGGCCTTGGGTTGATTAAACCTCTGAGGACTCCAATACCATCAAAGGCTCTATTATTCAATAATCAAAACAATGATTTACAGTATGTATATATATAATACTTTCCAGAGTACATAAGACTTCTAACCCTACAGAGTTCTGTTTTCAATAAACATCCATCCTAGAATTTAAGTATGATTATTAGGAGTCATCCTTTACAGAAAGAATCTCAGAATAATTAAACAGATGAATACATAAGCGGCCCTTGAACTTGTCCCGTAATTTCATTTAGAAACCTGTACTAAGCCTTGTGGAATTCAACACCTAAACTCAAACCAAAATATGTTTATTAAACACGTTTTCAACATGCAACCAAAATATGTACGTGCGTGATCCTCAAATGCCATGGTAAAGAAGCCAATCAAAATCTGACATTTGAAAAATTAAAATAATAATAAAAAACATGACAAGGTGACAGCCATGGTAATGACGTTTCTGCCATGTGAATAAAGTTGAGAGGTGATAGTTTTCTGCAATATCACCAACGTGTGACTAATAAATATACTTAGGCTTAATTTCAGGTGTTCAATAAAAATAAGTATCTAAATGGAAAACTCAAACAAGTTTAAGTGAGGTTAAGATTAAAGGCTTGTTAATGCATAAATTTTCTTAACAAATTGAAATTTTCTCTAGAGAGGACGTGTGTCACATTATTACATCATGTTAAATACACTAAAGCATACATATGTAAAATCCAAACATTATAAGAAGAACTTATAAGCATCAAAATCCTAAGGTTTGGAGGCCTTTATGGAATTGAAATTTTGGTGGGCTCGAAAAGTAGATCGGAAATGCGATTTTTAATCTCAGAATTCTGAATTCCATGCCCATCTCCATGTTGGTATAAGCACTGTGCAGTTCTTGTAACATTTACTGCACATCCAATCAATGTTTCAGAAAATAACGAATTTGTATGTAGACCAGTGTTTATTAGTTTCCACGTCTTCTTTATCAAAAGATTAATGTGTTCTCTTGCCTCTTCTTCGGAAGAATTATTTTCGTTCATGTAACATTGGATTGACTTGGGAACATCACCTCTATTCATTTCATCCTGAAGTAAGAGGGAAAATAAAAATCATTAATTTATAGCTATAATAACCTTTTATACTATCAGCACAATTACAACTTTCTATAACAAACATAAATAAGTAACCCGTAAAAAATGGTGAGTGAAAGTAAAAGCTAAGTCATCTATGTACACCAAAGAAAAACATTGGATTACAAACTTAAATTACGTACGTTCAGAAATAATCAAAGATAAGGTTGAGAAACATACTGATGATGTCCCTAAATCATCGGCAAGACGAATAATTATAGAACAGTGACGAACTATGTCAGGATATTTGCTTAAGGATTCCAATGCCTCTTTCGTAATTGGGTTGGTGACAAAGATGAATGCATGGACTAAATACATAGGAGCTCCAATTGAAATCCATGCAATATCCATGTATTCCTTCAGAGTTGGATTATATCCATTGAAGTGCCACTTTGCTTCTTGAAAGGAAGCTTTACAATAATCTGCCCACTAATAACGTTGTTCCAAATAAACAGATTAATGGTGATGAGGAGTAAGAGAATAGAAGAATGAATAAATTAGAAATTCAAAGTCTAGTTAAGGATAATTACTGATTTTTGAAGGTAGGGTATGATGTTGATCCCTTGCTCTTTGAGAACTTCATATGCAATTTCAGTGACAGTGTTGAAGAGTGCAAGGTAACATACTTTCATATAGTCTGGAAGATGGTCAATCGCTTTTAGCTCCATTCTGAAAAATTATTATCGTCAGAAGACATATTCACTTGACAATAAGTTTGATGGTGAGAACGGAGATATACAAAAGTAATAAAGGAGAAGTACATATCCTATTAAGTAAATTTATTTTCTCAAATTGAACATATGTGTGTGATGAACTCAAAGCAGAAAAGACACATAATCATTTCTTGAAAATTTAAAGGTAATATACTCATCATTTATTCATTATTTGAGAATGACAATCTAAAATTATAAGATTGTACTTTTATACTAAGGAGTGTGCGTGTTCATTGTCACAAAGTAATAGTGTGGTGATACTTTGTGTTCAATGACTTACACTTCTAGATCCAACGCCTCAGAGAAAATTAAGCTACTATTATTAGTTGTTGTACCTTTCAACAGCATGATTGAAGAGTTCCAACTCATCAAGAGTGCCATAGACATCATAAATGTCATCTATGACCACAGCAATAGCATTGAGCTTTGTAAGCATTCTTCGGCAATAACTGTATTGAGGTTCAAATATTGTCCCCACTGTCCAAACGAAAGCTTCAACAATTCTATCCCTTGAAAATGACAATTTTTCTGCAAGGCATGTACTCTTCCACCACCTTTAATTTACATAAAATCAATGAAGCATGATAAATTATCCGAACGTCTTTTTCTATTTGATAGCGACAAGTTAAAATCTCTTTATCAGTATAATAAAACGTTTACACTATCAATATAACTTAACCTCTGGAAAAAGGAATTCTTTTTATTTTTTCAAGTTACTTATAATATCACTTATATTATTCTGAGCAGTAACCTATAATTATCGGGTTAATTTTACTGAAGGTCATTCAACTATTTTTCAATTTAACTAAAATCATTTAATTATTTTTTGTCACTTAAAGTTACTAAACTTTGTCATTGTTGAAAGGGCATAAAATTTAATGAGAAAAATCCAAAAGAAATGCCACATAGCTTAAATGAACCATACTCACTTTAGATCTATTTATCCCTTATTGTGATTTGATCCACAACCCAAATGGATTTCAATAAGAAAAAAAAGATAGTATTAAATGCCAAATCAGTTTAATATGATTATCCTATACTACAAAATTCTTGCCTCTTCTGTTACGTAATGCCCATTCGTAATTATTTTATACTAAAATAATCTACATTAAAAAAAATTTGTCTTGTCTGTATGCTCCATCTGAATCGTTTTGTAACTCTATTGAAGTTAAAATACTATTGTATCCATCTCACATAATATATTTATAATTTTCTTCCGAAGTTAAAATACTATTGTATTCATCTCACATACATATAAACGTATCAGTGGTACCTCATGTTCTTGCCTTCTTTGGTGGGCTTCAGCTTCGAAATGGTCTCGTATTTTATCAAAGACGATCGTGAAGACTCGGGGGACCAGTTAGTTTGAGATCAACCTAAATTAATCCTCGAGGAAGAATTCTTTTTTTTTTTTTTCAAGCTACTTATAGTATCACTTATATTATTATGAGCAGTTATCTATAATTATCTTTTAAATAATCTAATACCAGCGTATAAAAGTTAAGCTCTATTGTCTCACCTTGACATATTCTTTAAATCTTCTTGGTGTGTTGCTTGAACAATGTTAAAGTCCAACTTGGCAAGCTCGAGCAGAAGAGTATTAGCATTTGGCATTCTCTCATAAATGTTAAGATACCAACTTGTCTCAACTCTCAACATAATCCAATGCAAAGGAAGTTCCAGGGCATGGCGTACTAATGCAACTGTCAGATCATTGTCGTCACCATTTTGATTTTTTAGATAATTCTTTAGATGTGACGTTGTGAAACTATTGGCTGACTCCAAAGTGCTTTCAGTTTTGGTAGAGAGAAATGAAGCTTCATATAATTGTAACAGTCCTTTTGTATCTTTACAGAAATTTCGCTTGAGGTTACCTTGTTTATCTTTGAAATCGTTGAATATATCTAAAACACGAGAAGAAATATTCGTCAAAATCCAAAAATAATTTATTTCTATATTCTTTTCCATTATGTATGGCAACCCGCTAGCAAATAAGAACACCCATCTAACTATGTAACTCTATACTAACACCGAAACAACATTTATAAAACAACTTCAATGTAAATCGAGATCGAAGAATACTAGTCTTAGGCCTCATTTGTTTTTATTAGTTAAGATGTTTGAAACTAAAACATGTTTGATTATTAAGACGTATTTAAATCTAAACAACAAATAATTAAGAGTTTTAGCATTTAAATGTACTATCTTTATTTGAACACTAATAAATATAGAAATTTGAAAACAATATTAATTAAAATATTATAGAAAAGCTTAATCTACACCAAAGTTATTGAGTTCGACCGAACAGTGGCTCTGACCCTAAACATGAAAGACGAAGGAAATTAGTTTGTACCTTGAGAGATATGAAAACCATGTTCTCTCAAAAGTCTAAATTTTAAAGCTGTGGAATATAATGAATCTCCTGTGGATGCATTTAGGTGTATGCTCCTCAAAATTTGCATGATCTCTTCCTTGAAGTGATAACTCACTCCAAGCCTTTGTAAATTATCAATCAGCTCCAACTTATCTAATTCTTCTTGTGATCCCTCAACCATTATCATTATATTCTTTATTCCCTTTTTCAGTTCGTCAAACTGCTTCATATACTTCTCTCCCTACGTAGCACAATTACTAATAATCAGCTTTAATATTCGCGTAAACTTTATGCAATTAAGTATTTAATAACAAGAATAACGGTAAAAGAATGAACACTAATTAACTTACCACATAATCATTGTGTATGGAATGAAGATATTCAAAATCCCACAATGTAGGTCCGTAATTCCCTGAACGTCTAGTCGGATTTTGATCTGAAGATGAAATAGTAGAGTACTGATCATTATGTGGTGGTTCAAGTTTCATGCCACATGCAGCAGCGGCTGTAGATGGTTTTACTCGGCTGAAAGAGGAAAAATAGTTAGCCGGAGGTCTTTTCGAGGTGGCCATGAGCGGCATCCCTATTTTGGTAAATGTTGCCATATTTCACTAAGATATTTTTAGCCCCAATGAGAAGTTGGCATAGAAATAGATGCATCCACTCATGAATGGGACATGTTTAACTATTCATTATCTTTATTTTCAGGGAATATGGACCACTTGATCGACAAGCACACAGTATGATTGCAAAAATTATCTTTGGAAAGTGTTACCTTTCCACATCCGTGAATGTACTTGTTCTCAATTAAAAGAACATGTTTATCCATACTAAGAGCCTGTTTGGATATAAGAAATTTTTTCTTTTTTTAAAAAAAGTGAGATCAGTGTTTGTTCATAAAATTTTTAATTTTCACTTGAAGATGCATTTGAAAATTTTCGAAAATTTGAAAAACTCCAAAAAGTTGTTTTCCAAAATTTTCACTCAAATCACTCACAAAACTTCAAAACAACCAAAAATTATATTCATGTCCAAACACAATTCTAAATTTCGAATAACATTTTCACTTAAAAAAATTTTCACCGTGTTTTGGAATTTTACAATTCTTATGTCCAAACGCCCACTAAAGTGTCAAAACATGGAAAATATTACTCCCTCCGTTTTTTAAAAGATTGTCATCGTTCCGAGTACGATATGTATTTGGACATAGATTCTTCAAATTTTTGAAAATAAATTTATATTTTTAAAAACTACATAAAAAATATTATAATAAGTCATAATAATTCCAAATGTTTGTAAACTATTCAAGAAAAATGTTGTCATACAACAACCTCGTAGACTTCTCAAATAGTAATATTGCCGATCTTTTTTAAACAGAGGGAGCAAGTATTAACAGTATAAAAATACTTTTAATTTCATCCACTTTCCTTATTAGTTTATATATAAAAGACTGACACATAAATGTTTAGAAATAATCTAACTTTAAACTTTTTTATTTCATGTATTTTACTGTTAGTGATAAGTTTTTGTAGTAACATAAATATTATAAAATATTTAAGATTATAAATTTCAAATATTTTATAGCCACACAAACATATGGCCTGTTTAAGACCCCAAATTTCAAAAACAAACAAAAAAATCTTATATTTCATGCCAAGTCCTTCATAAATTAAAAGTGATAAAAACTTATATGTACCAAGTGTATACAGAAGAAAAACTAAGGTCTACCTGCTAGGTTCTTTTTTTTTAAATAAATAAAAAATTAAAAAGGAATTGAAGTTATAATAGCATACGTTAGAAATTTTGAGATTACTGTAACATTCCTCGTTTATTTACTACTTGCCGCTCTTCTTCTTAATTTTCACGTTCTGTGTCATTCTTTCTTCAATAATTTAATACTTGGATGAGTTGTCAAAACATTTGTCGGTATACTCAGAAACATCTAAATACATACTGACGGAAGTACTTAAGATAGATAATTTACACTAAATGGTGGTCATCTATGATGTTGAAGCTGTAATTCTAGTCTCAAAAATGGGTGAGCTGGGGGAGGCTGGCGCAATAAAAAGAGATAATAGCAAAACGGAGAACTGGCAAGATCTAAATAAACTCTTCGTACAGTTGCAACTTTGATACCGTCGGCAGAAAAAAAGTTCCATGTCCAAAATCGCCAGAGATGACCTTTCCGATGTGGTTAGTGTCAAAGAATTTTTCAATTGAGATTATTCGTCCATCTACTTGATGCTTGGTTAAGAACATCTAATTCTATATATAATAAAAGGGGAAACAAAGTCGGCATATTAAGCCAAGTGACATATGTAAGCATAAGATGACGAGTGTAGATTTTTAAGACAAAGCTCTAACAAAATTGGAGTTTTATAATTATTTTAAAATTAAAACAAAAAAAAATATCAATTCAAATTGGGAGCACAGTCAAATATCCCTATATCAACCTCATTTATTTTGAAATTTTTTAACTGCTATAGTGTTATAGAGAACAAATATTATAACATAATATAATATTCGCTTCCGAGAAAAACTCGGCTTTTATAGTAAATGTCTATTATATAATGATGTTGTTATAGAGAGATCTGACTGTTAGTTACTATCTCATTGCTAATTTAATAAGAATAAATAAGGAACAAATAATTTATTTCATTACTACATGATGTGTATCCTTTGATTTGTATAAATTTTATTATATTATTGCACACCAAATTAATAAACAAAATGACAACAAATATTTATTAAAATAATATGATACTATATTAGATCATAATTTTATAAGATTAATATTATATCAAAGTATTCACGCATCACGCGAGTTCTAACACTAGTGATGGAGAATAACAAGAGATTTGACATTTTTTATATTAATTATTTAAGATCATATGCCAAACACATTAGTAATAAGAATGAAGTTGTGATCAAGTGACAACTGTGTATCAAGTGACAGCTGGCACTATTAATTATTTTTGTTGTATGCTTAGTCTGTTAGTTAGAATAGTCAGTTAGACACTACACATGTATAAAAGTAGAAGAGAAAAATATTTTGGTGTAAGCTTTCATTTTAACAGATATTGGAGACAAGTCTCTTCCCTATTCCAACTTATCTAATTCTTCTTGTGATCCCTCAACCATTATCATTATGTTCTTTATTCCCTTCTTCAGTTCGTCAAACCGCTTCATATACTTCTCTCCCTACGTAGCACAATTACTAATAATCAGCTTTAATATTCGCGTAAACTTTATGCAATTAAGTATTTAGTAACAAGAATAATTGTAAAAGAATGAGCGCTAATTAACTTACCACATAATCATTGTGTATGGCATGAAGATATTCAAAATCCCACAATGTAGGTCCGTAATTCCCTAAACGTCTAGTGGGATTTTGATCTGAAGATGAAATAGTAGAATACTGATTTTGTGGTGGTTCAGGTTTCATGCCACCTGCAGCAGCGGCTGTAGATGGTTTTACTCGGCTGAAAGAGGAAAAATAGTTAGCCGGAGGTCTTTTCTAGGTGGCCATGAGCAGCATCCCTATTTTGGTAAATGTTGCCATATTTGACTGAGATATTTTTGGTCCCAATGAGAAGTCGGCATAGAAATAGATGCATCTACCTGATGAATGGGACATGTTTTGCTATTCATCATCTTTATTTTCAGGGAATATGAACCACCTGATCGACAAGCACACAAGTATTGACTCTGACTGCAAAAATTATCTTTGGGAAGTATTACCTTTCCACATCCGCAGTGTTTTGGATAGCATGCGGCAACAAATAGCGACAAGGGTCCGCTTCACTGAGGCGAGAGGCACGGAGCGAAGCGCTCGCCTTTTTTATGTGAAGCGACAATATATACAAAAATATAAAATATTATATACATATAACAAAAGACTCAATAGATAGTCATAGACTCATAGTAGATTCATAAACTAAAGTCTAATAGTCTAAAACAAGCAACATCTATTCTTTTTCAAGATTTTCAAATTCACCAACTTTGTCACGACCCAATTTAGGATCATGACCGGCACCTAGGAGCAAGTGCCCCCAAATAAGCCTCATCGATCTTTTATAGAAAATCGGACAGAGTTTCCCCTGTTTTGGACTATCCCAAAAATTTCATTGTCTCAAATCAGCAACCAAACATCCTAATAGCAATTCAAACGACATTGACTTTATCAATCAACCAAAATATATATCTACCATTGATAATCCACCCACTAACAACTAGAAATACTACTTTATCTCCAAATTTGATAAAAATGAGCGATACTCAACATAAGTCTATAATAACGAAGAATACACAAGACATTAAAAGAATGACCATGGCGCGACTCTAAGAGTTCAAAGAAAAGAACATAACAATTGATAAAATCTCCGCCCGTGCGAACTAGTGCGAGGCTCACCAAGAACTATCAACCTTTGCGCTCTAATTAACGAAATCCTCGCCTGCATCAACTGTTGTCTCTGTAAAAAAAATTAGTGGGAATGAGTCGCTAGCTCAGTGAGTAATAATACTTAACCACAACCGTTTTTATTGGGGACAAGTCAGAAAACATGCTAGTATCTCAAACAGAAATTAACATAAAAATGCCCTTTCAAAAATAATAATTTTCAGTCTCATCATGTTTTTCTTGTAGTATAATACAATTAGCAATTCAGTAATAAGCTCAGTAACCTATGTATAATATCAATATTCATATTTTGGGAGGTTTCAATTAACGGATCATGTAATCTGTATAACTGTGGACTTCTTCGCAAGAAGTCAAATATAACGGTAGCCCCTACTCAAGGAAAATCGGTAACGGTATGCTAGTTCTACCTTCCCACTAGAGAGGACTATAACGGTAATCTGTAATTACAAGGTGCACCAGGTCTAACGAACTCGTTGTTAGCCATGAGATCCTTCAATGTCTACTCCTATTTATACTTGTCTCTGAAATCCGTATATACTCGTAGAAAATATTTTAAAACAATATAGGGAATTTCGGTTCTTATCAAATCATATAATTTCATTTCGATAACAGTAAATTCAAGTAACGGTAAAACAGATCTAGTGACAACGGAAATATTTAAATCAACGGTAATCATCTCAAATAACTATTTCGGTATCATATCGAGTAAAAGACTTGTCCCACATGTAACTCAAAATAATCGGTAACATATTCGTATTAAAAATCATGTGTAAATCATGCAAGTTATGGAAACACAAATTGCGGTAAGATTGCTACTCACAGTACTCGTGCCGAAATACCAAATGCTTCACCTCGAGCAATCCGTACAAATTCCTCCAATCAATCTATAATTACATAATACTGATCTCATGTTAATTGCCTCATTTAGCCTAAATCCATCACTAATTTAGAATACCCATGTCACGACCCAAACCGATGGGCAGCGATGGGCACCCGGTACCTTACTCGACCAAGTATCAATGTAGCGTATCATTCTTATTACATCATCATATACGCGTGACATACGGGCCTAATAGGCCAACATAATCATTTATAAACTCAAAACATAGGCCGACAAGGCCGTACAATCTTTCACGTATACGACATATGTCTACAAGCCTCTAAGAGTACATAAATGTCATAAAGGTCGGGATAGAGTCCCGCCATACCAAATAATACCCGTCTAAATCATACTAACCAAACAAGCGACTCCAAAACAAATGGAGCGCACCAACATCTTCCGCTGATCTGATAGCCTACTTGAAGGGCTCTCGACCTGCCTATCGAGACCTGGGGGCATGAAACGCAGCGTCCCAAGGCAAAAGGGACGTCAGTACGAATAATGTACCGAGTATGTAAGGCACATAAATAAGTACATAAGAGACATGGAAGAAATATAGAGCACATGACTCAACCTGTAAGCCTGAATAGCTTTGTAAATCATAAATTACTTTTAGCGTCATGCATATGCATATGAATGTCATGTCGTGCATAGGTACATGTTTCATAACATCATCAGCCTCTGAGGGCATCCCATCATATCATATCGGCCACTGTGGGCAAAATCATCATTGTATACCAGTTGATCAGGTGATGGTGCGTATATAATGCCATAACCTTTCCCATATCCCATATACATATATAGACATACATATATATGCGTATATAACGCTGTTTGAATATACATATGTACGTNAACACCATTTGGTCATGGGTCAATGCACATGTATGAAATGCATGAAAAGTACGTAATAATCTCAATATTCCTTCCGGATAAACTCTTCCAACTGCGTATTATTCTGAGACCCATGAACAGAAAATAATAATAATTCTTATGGGGAATCAAGAATATAGACACTCCTATTATTTCTATGAATAGAGTAATTTATAAAAACTTTATATTTGCTCGTTTCTTCAGTATAATTTGGACCATGTCAAAAGAAATAAGGGATAGCCTTTACATACTTGAGTCGCTTCTTTTGACAATCCCTTTAGCATACGTTAATTGCGACAACACGTAACGGAATGATCGGAGTAGGAAAAAATACGTATGATGTTCTTGAAAAGGGTTGCACCGTATTCTTTTAGAATCGCAAAATTTTACGTTGCTAAGGTTTCTAAAAATTTTCGTTGGACTGTTGAAGATTTACGTTGCTAATACGAATGAATAACGTTACTTGATGAAAGTTTACTTAATGAAATATTTAGGATCAAAATTCATTCTCTTTTAGAATGAATCTTTGAATGGGTTATGAATGAATAACGTTCTCCCCTGCCTTTGATTAACATATTGTATCTTGGAAATTGTTAAAGATAAAAAGCTTTGTTGCTAGCATATTAGGTGGACACATAAAAGAATGGCTAAGATTTATTCCTTTGGAATGTATCTTGCTTTCACGTGAAGGTGGGGTGGGATATTTAATCTTTATCCACTTATTAGTTAATTAGGTAATGTCCCGTTACCCGGTAATTAACTAATTACCCGCATAACTAAAAATTGTCTCAAATTACTTAAAATTTTATTTATTATTTTTATATACTTTATACATCATATTATCAGGATCATATGGTACTAGTCTATATATGTCGGGTATTATCGCTCGACCCGTATTTTATCCCAAATCGACAACCTTCAACGAAAATCATTTTCTTTAATTCGTGTATCCTTTATCTGTCATGATACTTACTTATCGCTTGTCATAATTAGCGTAAATACGTTAATCTCAAGATAATCTCATCTCCGAGTCTATGTCAATTAACGGAAGACGAAACTTTTACGTACGAAATGCGGGATATAACATAAGACCTCGTTGTCGAGCTTTCATCAATTTATTTGTGACGCACTTTCACATATAAAAACATGGGGTGTAACATCAATCCCTCTTTAGAACATTCGTCCTCGAATGTTGACTGATGCACTTATCATTGCCATAGCCTATAGTCCTTGCGAATACTTTAGTGCTCTCCTTGCCATCCTAGGCAACTATTCTGTGAATTAATCTAAAGGCCAGAGAATTCCCCCTTTTAGGATTCTTTCTCACACCATGACTTATGGTCGGAATCCTTCCAGTCTCGTAATTGTTGCTACCTTCTATCATGCATCTATTCTGTGAATTAATCTAAAGGCCAGAGAATTCCCCCCTTTAGGATTCTTTCTCACACCATGACTTATGGTCGGAATCCTTCCAGTCTCGTAATTGTGGCTACCTTCTATCATGCATCATGTACGACTCTGACCTTGTAAGTGCGCTTATGCGTCTCTTCTCTCCTTTTTCCTCCAGTTTTTAGCCAATTTCTAGGCCTTACTTGTAAACATATACATAGCTTAATAAGATGTCCCCCTGGGCATCTATAGGTATACTGAAGTTCTTCGCTCGATACTTTGTTGAACTTACGAATATTGTAACACTTTATTTCGTTGATCCGTTTATCCATTCGTATGACTTTACTACATGAAGGAAGAAGAAAAAGAAAAAAGAAGAAAAAGTCGTTGCTGAAATAGAAGAAAAAGAAGAAAGTAGAAGAAGAAAGGAGAAGCAGAAGAAAACAAAAGAAAGTACCACACCTGGTGATGATGGCTGATGATGAAAGAAGAAGAAGAAGATCGAAGGTCGCTGAAGGAGAAGAAGAAGGTCCTGCTCGCCGTTGAAGGAGAAAAGTGAAACCCAAGCCCTAATTTTGTGTTTTAATATTAATGCTGCATTTTCTTCCGTTTTATTCAAAAAACGACGCCTCGTAGCGCCTCTCGCCTTGCAGCGACTCTCGCTACACATGCAGAGGCACTCACCTTTTCTTCTTCGCAACGCAACATACCAGAATAGCGATACTGTCTCCCCTAGCTTCGCTACACGCTTTTAGCGTTGTAGCGCTCGCTATTTACAACACTACACATCCGTGAATGTCCTTGTTCTCAATTAAAAGAAGATGTTTATCCATACTATAAGTATCAAAACGTGGAAAATATTACTCCCACCGTTTTCAATAAAGATTGTCATAGTTCGGAGTACGATATGTATTTGGACATAGATTCTTCAAGTTTTTGAAAATAAATTTATATTTTCGGTTAAAAAATATTATAAGTCATAATAATTCATAATTCAAAATGTTTATAAACTATTCAAGAAAAATGTGGTCAAAGAACAACCTCGTAGACTTTCCAAATAGTAATAGTGCCAATCTTTCTTAAACTGAGGGAGCAAGTATTAAAAATATAAAAATACTTTTAATTTCATCCACTTTCCTTATTATTTTATATAAAAAGAACTGAGACATAAATATTTTGAAATAATCTAATTTTAAACTTTTATTTTATGTATCTTACTGTTACCGATAAGTTTGTATAGTCATATAAATATTATAAAATATTTAAGACCACAAGTTTCAAATGTTTTATAGCCACACAAATATATAGCGTATTTAAGATCCCAAATTTCAAAAACAAACAAAATATCTTAAATTACATGCCGAGTCGACTATGTCTCATAAATTAAAACTTGTAAAAACTTATATGTACCAAGTGTTTACACCCACTTTATTTAAATTGACCATATACAGTAGAAAAACTAAGGTCTACCTGCTAGGTTCTTTTTTTAAAATAAATAAAAAATTAAAAAGGAAGTGAAGTTATAATAGCATAACGCTAGAAATTTTTAGATTATTGTAACATTCCTCGTTTTTTTATTACTTGCCGCTCTTCTTCTTAATTTTCACGTTCCGTGTCATTCTTTCTTCAATAATTTAATACTTCCATGAGTTGTCAAAACATTTGTCGGTATATTCAGAAACATCTAAATACATATTGACGGGATGTAACGATTCGATCGGTTATTTTGAGAATTTAAGCTACGTTCTGCGGCATAAGGTCTTGAACAACTTTATCTGTATATCGACTTACGTGCATGGTTGAATTCAATTACCTGATTATTCAGAGTCGAATTGGAAGAAGGAATCTAATTTTGGAAGCTTAAGCGGCGAGAATTTGACCGTGTTGACCCAAGTCACTGCATAGTTTTGAAGATTGACAAATGTCTGACCAGTTGAACCATGTCCATCAGAGCACACATACTTGACCTGACGAGTTGGCACACAAACCTTATATGCATAGGAGATGAATGTGATTGTGAAGTATCAATGAACAAGAATAGTGTCTTCTAATGCGAAAGGGTTGCAAATTGATAAGAGAATAGAAGTTGAANGAAGGAAGGAAGTTGAGTTTAATACGAACTCGTTCTCCCAGGTAGAGTTGTACCAGAACTGAACGACAAACTCAACAACTGACTTTATAAATAATTAAAGTATTCTTGCTTGAATCAAGAACGCACAAGTGCAGAAGTGAATCAAGATGTGAAAGCAAAATTCCCAGATATTTTGAAAGCAGAATTATTGTGCGATACAAAGGCTACAGACCAGCTAGAAGAACCAGTTCCATCTGTTTGTCATTGAGTCTAATTGGTTGTAGTAGGAGATTAATATTGTATCTTTTCAGCTTTCATAGAAGCAATTGTAATAGGTACACATTATTCAAGTTAGAGTTAACTTGAAGCTTGTAGAAATTAGCTAGGGGCTAGTTACTACGAAGGGATTAGAGTTAGTCCTAGGATTACAAAAGAGTTTATTTTGTAAGTCCGTTTGGCTCAGAGTTTTAGTGAAGAGGGAATCTAATTTTGGAAGCTTAAGCGGCGAGAATTTGACCGTGTTGACCCAAGTCACTGCATAGTTTTGAAGATTGACAAATGTCTGACCAGTTGAACCATGTCCATCAGAGCACACATACTTGACCTGACGAGTTGGCACACAAACCTTATATGCATAGGAGATGAATGTGATTGTGAAGTATCAATGAACAAGAATAGTGTCTTCTAATGCGAAAGGGTTGCAAATTGATAAGAGAATAGAAGTTGAATTCAGCAAGGACAGTAACGAAGGAAGGAAGTTGAGTTAATACGAACTCGTTCTCCCAGGTAGAGTTGTACCAGAACTGAACGACAAACTCAACAACTGACTTTATAAATAATTAAAGTATTCTTGCTTGAATCAAGAACGCACAAGTGCAGAAGTGAATCAAGATGTGAAAGCAAAATTCCCAGATATTTTGAAAGCAGAATTATTGTGCGATACAAAGGCTACAGACCAGCTAGAAGAACCAGTTCCATCTGTTTGTCATTGAGTCTAGTTGGTTGTAGTAGGAGATTTAATATTGTATCTTTTCAGCTTTCATAGAAGCAATTGTAATAGGTACGCATTGTTCAAGTTAGAGTTAACTTGAAGCTTGTAGAAATTAGCTAGGGGCTAGTTACTACGAAGGGATTAGAGTTAGTCCTAGGATTACAAAAGAGTTTATTTTGTAAGTCCGTTTGGCTCAGAGTTTTAGTGAAGAGGGAATCTAATTTTGGAAGCTTAAGCGGCGAGAATTTGACCGTGTTGACCCAAGTCACTGCATAGTTTTGAAGATTGACAAATATCTGACCAGTTGAACCAGGTCCATCAGAGCACACATACTTGACCTGACGCGTTGGCACACAAACCGTATATGCATAGGAGATGAATGCGATTGTGAAGTATCAATGAACAAGGAGAGTGTCTTCTAATGCGAAAAGGTTGCAAATTGATAAGAGAATAGAAGTTGAATTCAGCAAGGACAGTAACGAAGGAAGGAAGTTGAGTTTAATACGAATTCGTTCTCCCAGGTAGAGTTGTACCAGAACTGAACGACAAACTCAACAACTGACTTTATAAATAATTGAAGTATTCTTGCTTGAATCAAGAACGCACAAGTGCAGAAGTGAATCAAGATCTGAAAGCAAAATTCCCAGATATTTTGCAAGCAGAATTACTGTGCGATACAAAGGCTACAGACCAGCTAGAAGAACCAGTTCCATCTGTTTGTCATTGAGTCTAGTTGGTTGTAGTAGGAGATTTAATATTGTATCTTTTCAGCTTTCATAGAAGCAATTGTAATAGGTACGCATTGTTCAAGTTAGAGTTAACTTGAAGCTTGTAGAAATTAGCTAGAGGCTAGTTACTACGAAGGGATTAGAGTTAGTCCTAGGATTACAAAAGAGTTTATTTTGTAAGTCCGTTTGGCTCAGAGTTTTAGTGAAGAGTTTGAGCAAATCCTACTGAGGAGTAGGTCGTGGTTTTTTCATCTTTTGAGCCAGGTGTTTTCCACCTAAAAATATCTATGTTTTTACTTTACTGCTTTTATTATTTCACAACAGTAGAAGTTGGAACACCAAGAAGAACCAGGTTCTTATAGAGAGACAGCACTCGAAAAATTGGATACCACACAAATTAACATATATTCTTGTGTGGTATTGACGTCGAAAACATCAATTGGTATCAGAGCATGTTATCCTTGAAAGGCTAACACCTTAGAGAAGATCAAGATGAGTGCACCACCTGGAAACTGGGAAGGTCAATCGACTGCAAGGCCACCACTCTTCAATGGCCAGTATTACTCTTGGTGGAAAAACAGGATGAAGGACTACCTGATTGGAGAAGACTATGAACTCTGGGACATAGTCACTGATGGTCCTCTAGCTACCATGATGAAGACTGCTGAAGGTATAGATGTACCAAAGACTAGAGCTGACTGCACTGCTGAGGATCTGAAGAAATGGGAGAAGAATGCAAAGGCCAAAAAGTGGCTAGTGTGTGGACTAGGTCCAGACGAGTACAGCAGAATCCAAAGCTGCACCACTGCCAAAGAGATCTGGGATACCTTGCAAGTATCCCATGAAGGAACACCTCAGGTAAAAAGGTCAAGAGGTACTCTACTATACTCTCAGTATGAAAACTTCACTATGAAAGAAGGAGAGACTATCCAAGAGATGTACACAAGGTTCACAACCTTGACCAATGAACTAAAGTCTCTTGGAAGAGTCATTCTTGAAGAGGATAGGGTTGAGAAGATCCTGACAAGGGTCTTGCCTATTTCCTGGGAAAGCAAAATCACTGCTATCCAGGAATCCAAAAATATGACAACCCTGAGATTGGATGAGCTGATTGAAAACCTCACTGCCTATGAACTCAGAAGGCAGCCAATGAAGATGGATGGTCCAAAGAAGGAGAGGAGTCTAGCACTAAGAATCACTGAGGGAGAATATCTGGAGGATGATGAGATGGCCATGATTACCAAAGAATTCATAAACTTTCTCATGAGGAAGAAGGGCATCTCTAGAGGAGGAAACTATAACAACGCAAAAGCTCCAGAAAGGCCAACCAATGAAGTATACTACAAATGTGGTAAGACTGACCATCTCATCAAAAACTGTCCTCAGTGGGAAGTAGAATGGAAAAAGGAGAGATGAAAGAAGGAACAGGAAGAAGGAACATGTCCAACCCAAGAAAACCACAACAAAGGATATGGTTGCTGCTTGGGGAGAAAGTTCAGATGAGGAATCAGAAGATGGGGAGACTGAAGATCAGGCGCTCATGGAAATTGGAGAATCTGATGAGGAATCACATGAAGAACCAGAGGTAAGTATCTCCCATCTTAAAAACAAAGTAAAGTTCCTATCTAAGGAAAAACTCTCTGAGTTGCTACTTGATTTCATAGATGATTCTGAGGAAACAACCAAAGAGAAGAATCAACTATCTAAAGAATGTGCAATTCTAAAAGCAAAGTGCATGAACCTAGAAATTAGAGTCAGTGAATCTGAAAAGAAAAACACTGTCTTGTTGAACCAAATTCATCCACTTGAAACTGAGATTCTAGAACTAAAATCTAAAAACTTAAAGCTAAAGCTAGGATCCAGTAAAAAGGTTGTTGATTATTCTCATATCATGTTAGAAGAAAATGTGGGAAAACTAAAAGATAAAATGTATGCCAAGGATGAACAGGTAAGAACTCTTAACGAAGAACTTGGCAAAGTCAAACATGAATTAGATAGAACTTGTAAATGGAATAAATCCTCTGATGCCCTGATATGGCTTCAAGAGAATCATAGTAGTAACCGGAGAAGGATTGG
>ML439628.1:770-49315 GCA_005239525.1 Nicotiana knightiana | reverse complement strand
ATATATATAACCGTTGTAGCGTGCAGCCCGATCCATATAATATATGTTGCAGCGTGCAGCCCGATCCATATCATATCTACTGCGGTGTGAAGCCTGATCCATTTAATATATGCTGCGGCGTGCAGCCCGATCCATAATAGTCGACTGTGCTCACTGGGGGTGTACAGACTCCGGGAGGGGCTCCTACAGCACAAGCATTATATTGCTGCGGTGTGCAGCCCGATCCAATATATATATATTGCTGCGACGTGCAGCCCGATCCATATAATATATTACTGTGGCGTGCAGCCCGGTCCATATAATATATATTGATGTGGCGTGCAGCTCGGTCCATATAATATCCTCAACACTCGGCTCTCGGCCTCACTCGGTCATCCTCACAAGCCACTCGGGCGACTCATCTCAACTCATGGGACTCAGCCCAAAGTACCTCTCAGTATTCTAAAACAGTGTGATCACAGTGATAACAGCAACAGGCATAAAACATGACTGAGTTCATAAATTTCTATAAAAAATAGTGTGAGAATAGTGGAAAAATACCCCTGAGGGTCTAAACCGTTCGGCACAAGGCCCCAAACATGGCATAAAACCCAATAATATAATGTAAACTTCAAAAGTACAGGATATCATACGATTTCAAATCAAGTATGCGACTTAAAGTCGCTACGGGACGGACCAAGTCGCAAATCCCTATCAGTGCACGCCCACACGCTCGTCACCTAGCATGTGTGTCACCTCATTTATCAAAACAATATGAAATACCGGGGTTTCATACCCTCAGGTCTAGATTTACAATCGTTACTTACCTCAAACCGCCCGAAAACTACTTCGCGATGCTCTTGCCCCTCGAATCGGCTCCCAAATGCTCCGAGTCTATCAAAATCAGATTAATAACATCAAAATATGCTAGGAAGACGATACCCATTCGAAAATTATCACAATTGGGCACAAATACCGAAGTTGGCCCAACCCGGCCCCCGGACCCACATCTAGGAATCCGATACAAATCACAAAACTGGAATCCTTATTCACTCACGAGTTTATTCATACCAAGAGCATCAAAATCCGACCTCAAATGCGCACTCAAATCATCAAAAGAAATTCTCAAACTTTCTTCCCTTTTTCCCCAATTTACACACTGATTTTTCCCTAACTTTCACCCTATTTCAGTCCAAATATCACATGGAAACGAGTTTTAGATTCAAATATCTTACCTCGACGAAGTCCTCTTGATTTCCTCCTTCAAAACCCTCTCCCAAAGCTTAATCCCGGCTGAAAATATTGAAGAAATGGCTAAAAATTGCGAAGGCTGGTATTTATACTTTCTGCCTAGTGAAACCGCACCTGCGGTCATTTCTCCGCACTTGCGGTCCCAGGTGCGCACCTGTGGAGAATTACTTAGAAGCCCAGCCTCCGCACCTGCGCTCAAAATTCCGCATATGCGGCTTCACATGTGCGGTAAGAACCTCGCACCTGTGGAACTCCTCCAACCCACACTAATCCGCACCTACGATGAGTCGTCCGCTTCTGTGGGCCCACACCTGCGGTCCCCTATCCGCAGGTGTGGTAACATCAGCACCAGCAGCATCAGCTACTATTATCCACTTTAAATCCCCTAATGGCTATCCAAAATCAACCCAGGCCCCACGGGACCCCAACCAAAAATACAAACAAGTCATAAATGATCACCTGGACTTAGCCGAAACCTCGGAACATCCAAAATAACATCGAAACACCGCTTCAACTCATGATTCAAGCCTAAGAATCTTCAAACTTCCGATAATCGCCAACGATACCGAAACTAACCAAAACTCATCCGATTAACCTAAAAATTGACACACACATCCAAAATGATACTATCAACCTGTTCCAACTTCCGAAATTCCATTCCGGCCCCGATAGCTAATTTTCCACTGCCGACCGAAAATCGCCAAAAACTCAATTTCGACAATTCAAGCCTAATTCTACACCGGACATCAAAACCACATTCCGAACACACTCTTAAGTTCCAAATCACCTAATGAATCTATCCGAACCATAAAATCTACATTCCGAGGTCGTTTACCAATAATTCAATTTTCGGTCGACTTTTCCACTATTGAACCAAGTTAAGAGACTAAGTGTCTCATTTCTCTCCAAAAATTTCTCCGAACCCGACAACCAATCTAACACAACATAATGAAGTTGAACCATATATAATGAAGCAGAAATGGAGGAAACGGCGCTATTACTCTGGGAACGACCGGCCGGGTCATCACATCCATAATATCCTACCTCTAATGATTGATTGGCGGAATGAACTTTCACTTTGTGATAGATCCGCGTAAGAAGGGTGTTGGGCAATTTGACGCCATTACTGAATATACGACCGAACAAGGAATTAATTTAGGCAGCCACTATGTTCTGGGATGAAAAGAAAGTTGTTTTCCGATTTGGAAATATAGAAATGACTCCTCTTCTAGAAGAGATAGGGGGTTTCGCCAAACTTCCATGGGATAGTCCGGGTCTGTTGGTGCTAGAAAATATCACTCCACGCGGTTTTCTAAAAATGCTAGGGTTTAAGAAGCACGACGAGTTGGTTTTCTTGAAGAAATCCTACATCCCTTTCGAGTTTTTATATGAGCGGTATGGGCACAGAAAGTCTTACTGCTTGCATCACGAGGAGTTAGCTATTACCTCTTTAGGATGGGTTCACCGTTGAGTTTACGTCTTTATAGTCTGCTTCTTGAGTTTGCTAATTTTTCCAGTGCAAGGAAGGAAAATTCACACTCGCTTAGCCATAGTCGCACGAATTGTGATGGAAGGTATCGAGGGGAAAAAATACACCATCATCCCTATGATACTAGTTGTGATGTACCGAGCCTTGGATCGGTGCAAACATGTGTTTTAAAATTTCGAGGGTTGCAATGTTCTAATAAATGTTTGGCTGCTAGAGCATTTTTAGAGGGGAAATTACCACTAGGAGCTCTTGCATAGACCATTGTATGACTACATGGCCAGTCATCATCCAAAGAAGATGACATTTTCTCCACATAGGTTTGAAAAGCCTGGGAATTCTGAAGGTTGGGTACGTTTCTTCAGTAATTTTACTGATGAACAAGTGCATTAGATGTTCGAGTGGTTTCTTAGTAGAGAGTTCATCATCAAGTCCAAAGGACCATTCATTTGTTGATGATTGGGATGCAAGGCATTTACCCTTATACTCATATATGGGTAATGAGGCAAGCTGGGAGGAAGCAGGTCATACCTCGGGTTTCCAATAAGATTCAGTATAAATCAGACTTCAAAGGATATGTTATTCCATTCAAATTCGAAGCCCAATAAAGGTGGAACCAAAAGATCATTGTAGATAGGGAGACTATTGAACTAGACAGGTATCACGCTGGTCATAACCACCCTAGTGACTCTGTGTCGAACGTGGACTAATCAGAGCTGGAGGTGCACTATATTCTAGAAGCTCGGGACGAGATCCATAAGCATTTTGGCTGTTGAAGTACCATAGGTGACCTGTAGAGCTGATAGAACCGGCCTGATGGAATAGACTCTACCAGAGTAACCCCTGCCTCCATATGAGGCACCATTGAATCATCCAAAGTGATGGGGCCTCTTGTCATATGTCGCCTCTGCCGCCTGGCCTCTGATACGCTCGATCCTCCTGGCGATCTATACAACCTAAGTAAATAAATATCATCCTCAGTCTCTCTGGTCATCTAAATGCCATATGTAATACCCTCAATGAACCTCTGCACCTTCTCCCTCTCAATTGGGATCGGGATAACTGCATGGAATGACAAATCCACAAATCTAGTCCCATACAGAGTAATGGTCATACTACCCTACTGAAGGCACTCGAACTAACTCTGCAACTCCTCTCTCTGAGTGAAGGGAATAGACTTCTCCGAGAACAACTATGAAACTGAGTCCACATAAAAGGAGGTGATCCCGCTGGCCTGTCCTGCTCATATACCTGCCATCATCTCTTGGAAGAAACATGCATATGAAATATGGTGAAATCAACTATGTTGGATTCCACTATCTCTATGTTGTGAAAAATCTCATGACAATGGTCCAAGAAGTCCTGTGGTCCTCAGAAGGTGTACCACTAAAGTGAGGGGGATAAAACTTGGTGAACCTGTCCAACCTCTTTAGCTCATCAACTGACATCACGGGTTTATCCCCTAGCTGTGTAGCAACTATAGGTCTAACCGCCCTAACTGGTAGCACTATTGGGGTCTGATAACCATGAGCCATCTGCTCTGGGGTATGAGTAGCAGGAGTTTGAACTCTTCTCCTAACCTGAGAAACGTATGGTTCCATAGGAAACACACCGGCCTAAGCCATACTTGTCGCACCCTGGTTTCTCGCGAAAGCGGGTTTCGACACGTGACAACTCTTTTAAATGGGTATCAAAAGAGAAGAGACACCATATAATGATTTTAAGATGCATTGGAGCACCTATTTTCTAATAACTCTGTTTAATTAGTCTACGCCACCAAAGATCGGGTAAGGGCTCAAATTAAATAGAAGGGGTTAGGCACTCTTCGAGGTACAACAGTGGGTGGGCCAAATTTTACGCTATGTGGGATTATTGAATTATTCTATGTGATCATATAAGTTAAAAAAATATAGGGAGTCTAAATTTACAAGACAGAAAAAGTTCACGTAAGAGAAGAAAGCAATTAATACAATCTTACAAGATTACAAGATATGGCCTATTTTAATGTAAGTTCAAACAAGCGTACAAACAATAACTATGGGAGGGGGTCCTAATTTTTATCCTAAAGGAACACCCCGTGCAACATAAATAATACTTCGCAACTCCCTTAGAGGTAAGTGTTGCTCATATTATTCAGCGGGCCCAGACTATCATCTCCTGCTACCCAATTACTATCTTAAGGTTATTTACCTAAAGGCGTTCTAGTTCAATTCTAAACCACGTCCTATGCGTGTTTTATTAGTCCCATGCATATGGTCTAGGAGGATTTGGACCTACTCTTTGGTAGTTCTAGACCTTACTCAGGATTCTCAAAAATGATAAAACCAAGAGCGCATTCAAAACAATTAGGGTTGCACGTAGTTAACAGTTAAGGGCTCAAATTTGCCTCCTCGCATAGATACAAATGCACGCAAACAGTTATAGGTTCATGCTAACAGTGTTCCAGATTATTAAGTGAGCGGCTGTAGGGAAGCAGATTTGGAATTAGAGCAGTATTGAATGGCGCCAGACTTATAGAAATGATTTCTATGTGGTCCATCGATTCAAGAGTTGACATAAGATCCTACAAATTGCTGATTTTAACAGATGCTTTATTAATACCCTATAGGCATGATCTCTAGGTGACTTAAGACTGGACTGTGGGATCATTAAAAGCGCGTAATTATTCTTCTTTGATCCTATAGACATGATTTCTAAATGAATAGCAAAATCCTAGAGGCATAGTATCTATACAATAATATCCACGTAGAAAAGTAATTGGGAACAGACACGTGTTTTATCTTATTCCTATAGGCATATTATCTAGGTAGCAATATGATGAGGAAACTAGTAGCAGCAATCTTAATTAACCACATTGGAGTCCTATAGGTCTGATACCTAGGTGTGGTAATGAGCAATCAACAAGTCTTGTTTTAATCCCTATAGGTATGATTTCTAACATTGCGAGTTATTAGCTTTAAGTCGTTCTTTCTAGGTAAACAGATAAGCAAATCAACATATAACGCAATTAAAAAAATTAAAGTCCTATAGGCATGTTTTCTACCCTTTCATGCAAAGAATTGAATATACTCGTTCCCCATTTCACTAATTCCCCAACTGTTTATTTACAAACTATTACAGACCTAAAATAATGAATACAAGTGCACAGCTCAGGAGCCACACATGCACTCATCCTAGGCCCAGATGAAGGACCCACTTACCCAACAATTACAAATAACCATTTAACCACATAAGTTAATGAACCACACATGGTAAACAAAAAAAAGCAGTTCTGAAACGATATCTTATAATGACAGGATCATATGCCATATTGGCATATTCACATAAAACACATTGGCACTTGCATTCTAGAAGCTATAGTGACAAAATTGGTTGAACAAAGGTTTGAATATACAGACTCAGAGAACCAATAGAGCTTAGCAAGTTTGTCACAGAAAACTAACAACATAGTTCATGATTGAGCAATTATTCAACAAGGGAGACAGTGTAGCATACTGAACATAGACATAACTTTAGAACAGTTAAGGAAGCATGTCACTTGAGTTAACAGGGTGAACAAACACACACATACTAAGTTTCCATAATAACATGTTTTTAGAGTAAAGCATGATCCAGAATTAGTTAATGGGGCTTTAGACCTAGGCATCATAATCATGGAAGTCTGATAGAGTTATAGTCAGGGGAATAGCAATTCCACATGAAAATTTCTAACATGAGAGCCTGACATGACCACAAGCAGTACAATAATAGACTAGTGACATGGTCTACAACAGACAACAATCTATCATGCTGAGCATATAAGAAAAAGTCAAAATCCAAAAGAACTCATGAAAACATATCAAGTTAAGGAGAATAGGACAGGCAAGCATCATAACTCATGTTGTTACCCATACATAAGAGAAGAACTTAACATTGAAATTTACCTTAGAAGTTTTAGGCAATGCTAAAGACACGAGATTAACAAATATCAAAGCCACAAATAGTAGAGAAACATGCTTAAGATAGTATTGTAACATGGGATTCGCATGATCATGGTCAATTTGTAGAGAAACAGTAGATGGCACATAAAAGGCTCAGTAGTATGGAAGTTCATTCAGGAAAGTTCTGGGCAGGAAGTAATCCCCTAAGAGCTTCAATAAAGGAATCCCAGACAGGGCATGAAAGGGAACTCATAACAATAGTAGGTGATCAGAATAGCAGAGCAGGCTAAAAGTGATCATGAACCATCCAAGTTGCACAAACAAAACAAGCATGCAATGAAGCTTAGAATTCAGGCAGATTTAAATACTAGAAAAGCACAGAGGTATAGAATAGTTCTAAGGTAAACATGAATGCGAACAACAACAACAACAAAAAAACCTAGTTTGATCCCATAAATGGGGTTTGGGGAGGGTAGCGTGTACCCATGCCTTACCCATATCTCATAGAGATAGAGAGGCTGTTTTCGATAGACCCTCGGCTCAAGGAGGAAATATGAATGCAAACAGAGGTAAATAATAGCATATTGATTCTTAAAGGCCTTAGTGACATGAGCGTATAAAGAATGAACACAAGCAGAAAAGAAGGGAATTTCTATAGTCTCAGTACTCACCAGTTTGCAGAATTAACGAGCTAATAAGGTAGAAATTAAGTTCCAGCAGCTTGCTTATCAATAACAAGGAGAAAATAGCAGCAAACCCCGTAGTTCTCAGTGTGTCATATTTCCCAAGGGTATTAGATGAACCCCAAGTAGTGCTCACACTGAGAGAGGTCAAGTAGTCGGATTCTGGTGGCCTTGTCTTTCACCCGACCAAGAGTATAATTTTAGAATAGTGTAAAATGAGTGAGAGTGAGAGAATAACAATAGCTTTCTTGTCCTCCTTTGGGGATTTGAGGGAAGAGTTTATATAGTAGTAAAATTTAAACGAATAAACAAGGAAAAATAGTTAATATAACATAATAAAAGGAAAGAATAACATGCAAATTCAAGAGAGAAACCAGGAAAACCCTAGTGTGACGATAATTAAAAATCGACCAAAGATCTTAGTGTATCGGACCCATATAACCTTTCTATGAATGTATACAGATGAAATACCGTCTGGATCTTGAAGATTGAGGATGATTGCACTTGATTTAGGGCCCGGTACTTGCCAAAAATAGGCAAGTACTAGGTAACAACATAATCGTGTAGGTAACAAAAAGACAGGGTATATATGGAAAGGAAATCATGGAGGGACTCTATATTAAGGTTGGAGTTGGAGAGGAGAAGGGAGGTGATTGCTAGGGTTTTGTGAAGAGATGAGGGAAATCGAGAGAATGTAGAGGCGGCCGGTTGGAAGAAATGGGGATTAGGGTTAGGGGTTTTGATAAAATAAAAGGGGGTGTGGATTATGAGCCGTTGATCTCTGAGATCAACGACTGGATAAGAGATGGAACTAGGTCGGGTATAGGGGTTTGGTTTGGACCTGGGGCATTGGGTTTGGGCTACTGATGGGTCAAGGCGGATGGGCTTGCTTGTTTGGACCAGAATTGGTCCGAAAGTTAGCCCTATATTGGGCTATAATCAAAATGCACAAAATTTATAAAAATAAATTGTAAAAATGGCTATTAAATAAACAAAACTATTACTTAAGACATTAAAATACTTAGAAACAATAACTCAGGGTTAAGAGTGCACTTCCATGATTCCGTAAAGGATGAAGTCATTTCCGGAATGATATCATTGGTGGCAACTGCAACAAACCATTTCATCCACACACTGTCGTTGTCGACATCCATGATTGATAGTAGAGCATGGTGGTCGTGTTTGCTAAAGTTTATCATTACCCCGTGGAAGACTTTGGGGGAATAGAGATTCATTACATGGGCTAAGGATAGATCATCTCCTGTCTCTTTGCACAAACACCGGAGGGCAAGCAATCATCCTCCACACAGAAGGACTTACTTGTGCTAAACACACATGGTAGTGGAAGAAGAACTCCACAATAATAGAGTCAATCTCTCCACTCAAAGAAAATTCACCCAAAGTAAAGGGATACGTGTAAAAGTATGTAAAACCCTCCCTAGGTAAGGTTACGCGCTTAGTAAGATCAGGAGAAACAATGTCCAAATCTTGGCAGCGGCAATCTTCCTTTACAACAGAAATACTGGAAGGACGAATGGAAGAAGAGTATCTGCCAATATGCAAGGATTAGCTGAAGGGAATTTCTCTTCGAAGTCTTTCGTTGTAACAATACTTCTAGGGATAATGGTGCCAACTGTTGGAGGAGCAGTGTCCTAGCTTTGTTCTTTCCCTTTGAAGAGTTGGTATTCTTTGAAGAAGAAGCCATTATATGTTATGGATGAAGGAAAAGCTTTTTCATTGGAAGGAAGTTAAATAAAGGTTGAAGAACAATAAAGATAGTTTTAGAGAGTTTGAAGAGTTATGGAGTATGAGTGAAGAAGGTTAATATGTATAAGTAAAGGTTTAGGCGGCTAAATTCGTGGCCATGATTACCTCGATAACAGGCAAAAGTCATGCTGAATCGTGGGATGACGCGTGTTCGGGGAATTAAATGCAGAGAGACATGCGTATAATCAAGCGTCAGAAGCTTTTCAGAAGGAATCATAGTAGTTCCCGCCAAAAAGAGTGTTTCTACCAACTTCCCGGTGATACAAAGTTATGTCACCGGAAAGTAGAGAGACTATCTGTATACAGTAAAATAGGCTATGCTAAATGGCCACTTAACAAAATGACACGTAACTTAAGGTGGGAAATAGTTAGAAGCGAAGGCAATTATCCGTTTGTCACCGGAAAGAATGACACCCGTAAAGATGCAACAAATACCCTCCGGTCGGTAGCATTTAATGAAGAATATTTCACAGAATTTAGTGCGCTATTCGTTACAGAGAATTTGTCATTTATGCTCATCGTTACACCTTCATCAATGGCCCTCATAATTGACATTAAAGAAGGGCACGATCCTAGGACCGTGTTCCTTAGGCGTAGCTATAAATAGTGAGCTATGTTATCATTGTAAACAAGATACTTTTCTGGAAAACTTACATTATAATCGATTAAAAGCTTTACACAATTTTACTTCATTGTTCCTTGGTTTCATCATTGTTGTGCCCCGAAGCTTTGCCTTCGTAATTACTATTTTTTGTGATTTTATCTTCATTTCAAGGCTAAATATTGCGTGTTTCTTTAGTTATTTCATTATTTCAGGATCAAATTAATTCACTTGTCTAGAAACCATGTATATATTCAATTGTACCGTTATATGGGTAAGCAATGGCATGTCATGTGACATCCAATTCCGCAATATGTCAGACTGCATAAGGTGTTGTGTATGATGGAGGGAACAAATAAGGGAAGGGTATTTTTACACAAAATTTGTGATTTCATGGGCAATATCCAACTGAAAGTATAACGGAGGATTAAATAATTTTTTGCCAATAGTATAGTGGTATTTTTTACCTTTTTCCCATGAAGGAATCCTTCCGTAGAAAACTGACTGTATATGTGAGTGTGCGTGTGATATACATTGAACAAAGACAAAGATATGAGTAAACCTATGCCTTGAAACCAAATTTTAGGCAAAAATGTGTTATACTTAAAGTCAAATCTTCATTCAACGCTACTCTTTAAGAAAAGATCCCAACTCCAAAATCACGTTCCATATGATAACTTTATTTATTTATAAAATTTGATTTATTATTTTTTTAATTCGTTTGATTTCATGTTATTTCGATTCACGTAACAGGTATAACTTTATGCTGAAATTTTGATATGATGTTGTATTACATCCCAGATAGAATATGTTACGATCCAAATCTCACCATAAGTCGTGGTGGCGCCTAACTGTAATGCCCAGCCGGTTTTTTTGAGTATTGTAGTTCTATTCCCCTATTTATTGCTTATTATATATTTGTTTATTATTACGTCACTTGTTGGGATAATTGGTTTGGTTCCGGGGACATTTCGAAATGAATTGGGACACTTAGTCCTAAGGTTAGAATCCTAAGTTGAAAGAGTTGACTGGATGTAGACTTATGTGTAAATACTTCAGAATGGAGTTTTGATGGTTTTGATAGCTTTGTATGGTGATTTTGGACTTAGGAGTATGTCTGGATTTTGATTTGGAGGTCCGTAGGTCATTCTGGCTTGAATTAGCGAAAGTTGAAAAGTTGAAGGTTTAGAATTTGAGAAGTTTGACCGAGAGTTGACTTTGTTGTTAGCGGGATCGAATTTTGGTTCCGGGAGTTGGAATAGGACCATCGTGTCATTTATGTCTTGTGTGCAATACTTAAGGCCAATCGGAGTTGATTTTGTGTGCTTCCGCGTTAGTTTTAGAATTTGGAAACTCAAAAGTTTATTAGGCTTGGATTGGGATGGGATTCGTGTTTTCGATGTTGTTTCATGGGATTCGAGGCTTTGACTAAGTTCGTATCGTGTTTTAGGATGGGTTGGTATGTTTGGATAGGGTTCCGGGGGCCTCGAGAGTGATTCGAAATGAATTTTGGACTTGTGTTATTGTAGATGTTTCAAGTATCTGGTTTCCTCTTATGCGATCGCGTGAAGGGGGATATCGAAGGTTTAAGTCTGGCAGGTGTGAATTTGTTCTATGTGTTCATGAGGATTAGACACCGATCACGAAGCTTGGGGAGTTAGAGTTTCGCGAACGCGTGAATGGTTCCACGTTCGCGATAGAGGAAAAACAGGCATGGGAATTCAGGCTCGTTGCTCTACACGATCATATGTGTGTGTCCGCAATCGCGTAGCTTTCGGGTTTTACTCACTGCGTTAGAGACCTGTGGAGTGCGTTCGCGTAGGTCTTTTTTTTTTAGGATGGAATTTTTTTTCTTCGCGATCGCGAGGGACTTTTCGCGATTACGAAGAAGGACAACTAGACAGATTATAAAATTTCAAAAATGAGGGTTAGAGTATTATTTCACATTTGAACTTTGGGAGCTCGGATTGAGGCAAATATTGAATGAATTTTCAAGGAGTTGATTGGGGTAAGTGATTCCAACTCGGTTTGGTTAATATACATGAATCTATCATTGTTTTTACCATTTAATTAGTGTTTTGGGTTGAAAAAATTGGAAAAAATTGTAGAAACTTCATAAACTATATTTTGAGGATTTGAAAGGCAATATAAGGTCGGAATTGGATTATTTTGGTATGGTTGGACGCTTTATTGAATGAAAATTCTGATTTTATAAATTTTATCGGATTCTAAGACGTAGGCTCGGGGTTGACTTTTTGACTTTGGTTAAAGATTTTAGCTTTATCATTCGGAATCAATTCCTATAGCTTATATTGATAGTATTACCTTATATTTGGTTGGATTCGAACCTTCCGACGATTGATACGCATGGGAAAGGCTTGCTAGCAGAGTGATTTAATTTGCTTGAGGTAAGTATCTTATCTAAACTCAGTTGAGGCACTAGTTTCCTGAATTATTGTGAGATAGCTACGTGCTATTGGGTGCGCACATGCGTGGGGTTGAACCCATGCGGACACCGGGGTTATTTATTCATATTCGGGTTGTGCTAGAGCTCTTATAGGACTAGAATTTGACTGTTAAACCTTAAGTTGTGATGCTTCACACATTTGAGACATTTGTGTGAACTATTTGAGCCATGTTTGAGGCCATATAGGGGCTTAATCCCCGAATGAACTGTTAAATGTTATTCTCTACGAAAATTGTCGTTTTGACTATGATAGTACACCTTGCACCTGCCTACACTTTAGCATGCCGTTTATACCAGTCCAGGAGTATGAGATTTGTTGTTCATTTATTACATACATGTGTACTTGTTTATTTGCTCCTGTATGATATGATTGGACTAGCTGCTTGTGACCACGTCGGGCGAATTGTGTTGTTGTGCCTGTAACCAATGTCGGGAAGATTGTGTTTGTTCTTACGTGAGTTATCCGTGTGAATCCAGATATTGATGTTATTAGCATGTGAGTTGTCCTTGCAGCACGTGAGTTTACCGTGCGGCTTCTATTTTTAGCATGTGAGTTGTCCGTGCAACATGTGGATACAGATCCATCCCCCTAGCGTCACCCTCTCATGATTCTCTATTGATGGTGTACACGCGGTTATTGAGGAACTGATCAATGGTTTGGTACGGATACAGGATAGTTGAGGAAATCTGGCTAGTGTTTTTGTTGGATTTTGCATTTCATCTTTACTTGTAATTTTCTTGATCATTTATCTGATTTAACTACATATCATCTCTATATGCCAAGATATTTTCGGAGTAGGGTATTTTAGAAACTGTACACATACACACACGGATGTTTTCTTACTGAACTTTATGATTTGATTCTGATATTGTTCTGTACCGGTTTAAAGGATGAAACTACACATGTGATAGCTAGTATCATTAATAATTGTGCTTCTCTTACCTTGCCGTGTATATTTATGATACTTATTTAATACATTGGGTAGGTTGTAATTATACTACGCTCTGCACTTAATGGTGTAGATCCAGGTGTAGGGACCAGTTATAAGCAGTAGGCTGCTTGTTGGATTATCTGCTAGAGGCGAGGTAGAGTTGCATCCTTGGTTACAGTTTGACTTGTCTTTTCCTTTCATACTATTGTTATAGTTCAGATAGTGTATTTATTGTTCAATTTTAGAATTGTATTCCATCGTAGAAGCTTATGACTCCGTACTTACCATTTTTTGGGGATTTACTTTGTATTAGCAGTTTGATTGCATTGAGACCTCAGACTCGTGGTATTTCTTTAAATTTCATTAGTTTGTTGCCTTCGTTATCATGTTTCGGATTGCATAGCCGGTGTGTTAGGCCCCACCACAACGGGTAGGAATTTAGGGTCGTGACAAGTTGGTATCAGAGCCCTAGATTCATAGGTATTACGAGTCATGAGCAGGTTTAGTAGAGTATTGCAAGTCGATATAGAGACGTATGGACTTATCTTCAAAAGGCTACTGAACCGTTAGAAAACTTCACCTTCTTGTGTTCTTGTCGTGCAAATTTGTTGATTCCTGAAACTAAACTTCTATTATTCCATTCCCTCACAGATGGTGAGGACGCATGCTACCAGATCGGGCAGACGGCCATCAGTAACACCAGTTAGGGCCGCGAGAGGTCAGGGATGCAGTAGAGGCTGAGGTACAGCTCGTGCAGCGGCTAGAGCAGCACTTGCGGAGCCACCAGTTGCTCCAGCCCAGGAGCCGATACCAGATGTGGTTGAGCCGGTGGGACCAGCTTAAGCACCAGTTGTGCCCATCGTGATTACAGGACTTCAGGAGGCTTTGTCCTAGATATTGACTGTATGCACTAGCCTTGCTCAGGCGGTTTCAGTTTAGGCCGCACTAGCCACTTCTCAGGCCTATGGGAGGTGCTCAGACTCCTGCCCGTACTCCAGAGCAGGTGGTTCAGGGACTTTAGATACCAAGGGTACTATCAACCCAGCCATTTGTAGTTTTTCAAGACCAGGTGGGTCAACCTATGAGTGATGAGGAGCAGAAGAGGCTAGAGTGGTTTGGGAGGCTCAGGCCTCCAACTTTCAGTGGGGCTGAGTCAGAGGATGCTCAGGATTTCTTAGACAAATGCTAGTGGATCCTTCGTACGGAAGGTATTCTGAAGACTAGTGGAGTCTTATTAACTACATTTCAGCTGTTGGGGGAAGCCTTCAAATGGTGGGAGGCCTATGAGTTGAGCAAGCTAGCTAGTGTTGCACCACTTACGTGGCATGAGTTCTCAGCTATCTTCTTAGAGAAGTTTGTTTCATAGACCCGTAGGGAGGAGTTACGTAGGTAGTTTGAGCAGCTACGCCAGGAGGGTATGTCTGTGACACAGTATGAGATGAGATTTTCAGAGTTGGACCGCCACACGATATGGTTTGTTCACACTAAGAGGCAGAAGATTAGGAGGTTCATTGATGGCATCAACTATGGATTGCGCTTTGTCATGACTCGGCAGATTGCATCAGGTGCTAGGTTTGACGAGATGGTTGATATTGCTAAGCGTCAAGGCATGTTCGCAGCCAGGAGTGCAAGGAGAGGGAAGCCAAGAGGCCTCGTGATTCAGGTGGTTTCAGCGGTGTTTCTTCTATAAGACAATCTCATCACAGTAGGGGTCGTCCTTATAGACCCGCTCAGATGGCTCGTCCAGTTCATCATGGTGAATCAGTTAGCCATAGTTCCTAAGGTTCTCGTTCAGGTCAGTCATCATTCAATGCACTTCCAGCATAGAGTTCTTATCATGCTTCGTCTTCCCAAGTTTTTAGAAGCAGTTCCTCGGGTTATCAGGGGCAGTAGCTCCGTCAGAGGAGAGGTTATTTCAAGTGCAGGGACTTGACTCAGCTCAATAGCGATTGCCCTAGACTGTTGAGTAGGATTCCACAGTAGAGTTCTCAGTCAATGATACCAACACTAGCAGCTACACCACCCCCTCAGGCAGCTCGGGGTGGGGTTCAGGCAGCTTGAGGTCGCCCTAGAGGGGAAGGCCGATCAGGTGGCGGTCAGGCTCGATGCTATGCTTTTCCGGACAGGCCAAAGGTCGTTGCTTCAGACACAGTGATCACATGTATTGTTTCAGTGTGCCACAGGGATGCCTCCTTATTATTTGACCCCGGTTCCACTTATTCGTATGTATCATCGTATTTTGCTCGTTATTTGGATATGCCTCATGAGTCATTAATTTTTCCTGTTCATTTATCTATACCAGTGGACGATTCTATTATTGTGGACCGTGTGTATCGGTCGCTTGTGGTGGCCTTTTGGGGATTGGATTCGAGAGTTGATCTTTTACTGCTTAGTATGGTTGATTTTGACGTGATTTTAGGCATGTACTGGTTGTCCCTGTGTCATGCTATTTTAGATTGTCATGCTAAGACCGTGATATTGAAAATGTCGGGGTTACATACGATCAAGTGGAGAGGTTCTCTGGACTATGTTCCCAGTAGGGTGATTTCATGTCTGAAGGCCCAACAGATGGTTGGGAAGGGGTGTTTTCATATTTGGCTTTTGTGAGGGATGCTGGTGCCGATACTCCTACTATTGATTCAGTTTTGGTAGTGCGAGACTTTCCGGATATGTTTCCTGCAAACTTGTCGGACATGCCACCCGACAGGGATATTGATTTTGGTATTGACTTGGTGCCGGGCACTCAGCCCATTTCTATTTCTTTGTATCGTATGGCAACAACAGAGTTAAAGGAATTGAAAGAGAAGCTTCACAAGCTTCTTGATAAGGTGTTCACTAGACCTAGTATGTCGCCTTGGGGTGCACTGGTTTTATTTGTGAAAAAGAATGATGGTACTATACGGATGTGCATTGACTATAGGTAGTTGAACAAATTTACAATTAATAACAAGTATCATTTGTCATGCATTGATGACTTATTTGACTAGCTTCAGGGAGCTAGAGTGTTCTCTAAGATTTATTTGAGGTCTAGGTATCACTAGTTGAAGATTCAGGACTGAGATATTTTGAAGACGACATTCAGGACCTGCTATGGTCACTATGAGCTCCTTGTGATGTCTTTTGGGATGACCAATGCCCCAAAAGTGTTCATGCATTTGATGAACAGTGTGTTCCAGCCATATCTTTATTCGTTTGTCATAGTATTTATTGATGATATCTTGGTGTACTTACATAGCCAGGAGGAGCATGCACAGCATCTGAGGATTGTACTACAGACGTTGAGGGAGGAGAAGTTTTATGCTAAGTTCTCCAAGTGTTACTTTTGGCTCAGTTCGGTGGCGTTCTTAGGTCATGTGGTGTCCAGTGAGGGGATCAAGGTAGATCCCAAGAAGATTGGGGGAGGTTCAGAGTTGGCCCATACCATTTTCAGCTACAGAGATTCGGAGTTTTCTTGGCTTTGCTGGATTTTATCGTAGCTTCGTGGAGGGTTTCTTGTCCATTACAGTGCCTTTGACCAGGTTGACCCAGAGGGGTGCTCCATTCAGGTGGTCTGACGAGTGTGAGGAGAGCTTTCAGAAGCTCAAGACTACCTTGATAATAGCTCCAATTCTAGTTTTGCCTTCATCATCGGATTCTTATCCAGTGTATTGTGATGCTTCTCGTATTGGTATTGGTTGTGTCTTGATGCAGGAGGTTAGAGTGATCGCTATTCTTCACGCTAGTTGAATCCTCATGAGAAGAACTACTCGGTTCATGATTTAGAGTTGGCATCCATCATTCATGCATCAAATATTTGGAGGCATTATCTCTACGGTGTGTCTTGTGAGGTATTTACAGATCATCGGAGTCTTCAGCAGCTGTTCAAGAAAAAGGATCCAAATTTGAGGCAACAGAGATGGTTGGATTTGTTAAAATACTATGATATTACCATATTGTATCATCCTAGGAAGGCCAATGTAGCGGTCGATGCCTTAAATAGAATGGCGGTGAGTACGGGTAGCCTTGTATATATTCCTGTTGGTGAGAGACCGCTTGCATCAGATGTTCAATCTTTGGCCAATCAGTTTATGAGGTTAGATGTTTTGGATCCTAGTCGGTTCTAGCTTGCGTAGTTTATCGGTCTTCTGTATATGATCATATCAGAGAGCATCAATATGATGACCCCCATTTGTTTGTCCTTAAGGACACGCTGATGCCAAGGAAGTTTCTATTGGAGATTATGGGGTGTTGCGGATGTAGGGTCGGATTTGTGTGCCCAATGTGGATGGGCTACGTGAATTCTTGAGGAGTCCCATAATTCGTGGTATTACATTCATCTGGGTGTTGCGAAGATGTATCAGAACTTGAGGCAGCACTACTGGTGGAGGAGGATAAAGAAAGATATAGTGGAGTTTGTAACTCGGTGCTTGAATTGACAACAAGTTAAGTACGAGCATTAGAAGCCAGGTGGTTTGCTTCAGAGGCTTAAGATTCCTGAGTGGAAATGGCAACGTATCACCATGGACTTCGTAGTTGGGCTCCCACGGACTTTGAAGAAATTTGATGTTATTTGGGTGATTGTGGACGGTTGACTAAGTTTGTGCCCTTCATTCCAGTTGGGACTACCTATTCTTCAGAGTGGTTGGCTAAGATCTATATCCACGAGATTGTTCGCCTTCATGGTGTGTCGGTGTCTATTATTTCAGATCATGGCACATAGTTCACATTGTTATTTTGGAGAGCAGTGTAGCGAGAGTTAGGCACACAGGTTGAGTTGAGTACAGCATTCCACCCTCAGACGGACGGACAGTACGAGCGCACCATTTAGATATTGGAGGATATGCTACGTGTTTGTGTCATGGATTTCAGGGGTTCTTAGGATCAGTTTCTACCGCTTGCATAGTTTGCCTACAACAATAGCTACCAATCGAGTACTCAGATGGCTCTGTATTAGTCCTTATACGGGAAGTGATGTCGACTCCAGTTGGGTAGTTTGAGTCGGGGGAGGCTAGGCTGTTGGGTACTGATTTGGTTCAGAATCGGCTTCGCACGGTGCAATCTAGGCAGGAGAGTTACGCCGATCAGAAGGTTCGTGATGTTGCCTACATGGTGGGAGAGAAGGTATTGCTCAGAGTTTCACACATGAAAGGTGTCACGAGGTTTAGGAAGAAGGGCAAGTTGAGCCCGTGGTATATTGGCCCTTTTGAGGTGCTTCAGAGGATTGGAGAGGTGGCTTACAAGCTTGCACTGCCACCTAGTCTATTGAGTGCTCACCCAATGTTTCATGTTTCCATGCTCCGAAAGTATTTCGGTGATCCGTCTCATATTTTGGACTTTAGCACGGTTCAGTTATATGAGGATTTGACTTATGATGTGGAGCCGGTAGCCATTTTTGGACCAACGATTCGAAAGTTGAGATAAAAAAATATAGCTTCAGTGAAAGTACAATGGAGAGGTCAGCCAGTCGAACAGGCTACTTGGGAGACCGAGTTTGAAATACATAGAAGCTATCCACACCTATTTGAGGCCCCAGGTATGATTCTAGACACATTCGAGGACGAACATTTGTTTAATAGGGGGAGAATGTAACGGCATGGCCGGTCGTTTTGAGTATTGTAGCCTCGTTCCCCATTTATTGCTTATTTTGTATTCGTCTGTTGTTATGTGACTTACCTAGATGGTTGGTTTGATTCCGGGGATCTTTCGGAATGAATTGGGACACTTAGTCCCAAGGTTGGACGCCTAAGTTGAAAGAGTTGACCGGATGTTGACTTATGTGTAAATGACTCTGGAATGGAGTTTTGATGGTATAGTAATAAGATATGTATTTACTTTTAAGCCATTGTTTAAAATGTCTTTAGTCTTTAGCCGGTGCTTTAATAAACTTTTACCCGCCCGGACGAAAATACTTTTCTGCTCATAAAGTTCAGGACCAAGTGTCCTTAACTTATGAGCTTGTTACTGTAAGTTCAGGACTAGCTGTCCTAAATTTATGAGCTTGTAAGTCTAAGTTTAGGACTACATGTCCTTAACTTTTGAACTTGTAACTCTAAGTTCAGGATATGTCCTTAACTTTTGAACTTGGAGATCGAAGTTCAGGACTACCTGTCCTTAATTTCTGTTCTTGTAACTCTAAGTTAAGGACTACCTGTTTCTGTGCTTGTAACTCCAAGTTAAGAACCAAGTGTCCTAAATTTTTGAACTTCCAACTCTAAGTTCAGGACCAAGTGTCCTTAACTTATGAGCTCGTTACTGTAAGTTCAGGACTAGCTGTCCTTAATTTATGAGCTTGTAAGTCTAAGTTAAGGACTACCCGTCCTTAGTTTTTGAGCTTGTAACTCTAAGTTTAGGACTACTTGTCCTTAAAGTTTGAACTTGTAACTCTAAGTTCAAGACTACATGTCTTTATTTTTTGAACTTGGAACTCTAAGTTCAGGATTACCTGTGAATTCAGTATAAGTTCTACTGCCTGATATTTCTACAGAGCTAGTTTCATTATTAGTTCTACTGCCTGATATTTCTTACTCTGGTTCAAAAGACAATATTGTTTCCAAGTGAGTGACCTGCGCTTTAACTTGAATGGAGGGCAAAATTTCAAGTGTGTATTTTGTTGGTGCAGAAAGGCGAGTATGAAAAGAAGAGTGAAACTTTAAAGAACGCTTACTGCAGTGAGTGAAGTAATAGAGTTTGAGTTGAGTTTGTTGAAGGGATTTGAAGGTGATGTAGGAGGTGGAGGCCATGTGTGGCCGTTACTGAATTCAGAAGAAAAGGGAGACGGAGAGACTAGCAAGGAAGAGAACATGGACAGAAAAGAGATAGAAGAAAGGGTAACACCATCTTTTCATATTAATTTTAATAGACTAGTGGCTACAAATAAAAAGTAAATACCACTTTAAAAAGTGGCTACCCCACGCAATTTTTATTTAATATGTGCCAGAGTACTCAGTTTGTCCTAGCCTACCAATCCATCCATTCCTCATAATTAAGCAGGAAAGAAAAATTGAAACTAATCTCTATCTTCTTTCTTTGAAATGGTAGTTCATCTGTTCATGTAGGTGAAGGGAAAGTTTTAGGTTAAGTTATTAAGCTAAAAATGCTCATTAGAAAAACTGCTATTAATGACTTTTTATTAGGGGAAAATTGGTCAATTCATATCTCCCTCCACTTCAAATGACGTGGTGGTGGTGTTGTATGACTGTTTCTCACCAACCACACCCAACTCATTATTTCCTCTTTCTCTATTTGACGACTCACATAATTATGGCTTAAACCATGGGGTAATTTACGAGAAAAAACTCACCCAGAGCAGTTTACACCTATATACTCTAATAAATACGCAACATGAAATTTTACATATATTATTTCTACAGTGTACGAAATTATACTCTTTACATTCCAATTCGCATTACATAAATTTTGACACGTTATGAAGGTTTAAAAAGAAATTAGCTTTTAAAAATTGTGATTTTAAATATGACATAACATTAATATGGGTATAAGCCTTTTAAAACTTGTGATTTCAAATATATTAAACTATTTCTATAAATATAAAAGCTCATCATCAAGTGTAAAATAAAATAAAAAAAGTTATAGTAATATATTCACAAATTTAAAAGATTATTATTCTTTTTGGAACGAGCTAAACTAAAAATATTGTCACTTACACGAGAATAGATGATTTTATTTTTTTTTTGGTTTCCTATCCGGTTTTGGGTACTCATATTGGGGCCTGACTAAATTTATATTCACGCCATGAAATCCCACATCGGGGGTAAACCGCTCCCTAACAAAAGTGATTCTATACTGAAGGATTGAGTACTTACCACTCCAGCACAAGCTTTGTCGATGAGAATGGATGAAGTAATACATATACTGTAATCTTAATTTATTATTTGTAAAAAATGCGTGCCAGTAAGTTTTTATCTCGCAGGCCGGGGAAAGTGAGGGTTGAAGGGTGGTTGTTGAGAGGAAGCCCGCTTACTTTTCTTGGCACAAATCTAGCCGTCCATCTCCATGTGCAATCCAACGGTCAATATAGCTCTTCAACTAACATATTGGCCTGCCCAACCAACCCTCAAGCATGACAATATGATTCCCTTTCTATTTAAACACACACATTTTGGCTCAACAAACTCAGGAAATTCAGCTTAAGCTAATCCCATAAGCTTTGCAATTTCCTAACGCCACCAACCAAGAGAGAGAGAGAGAAGCAAAACACATTTATTTGCACGTACATAAACCTTACGTGTATCTTTTAATTGCACAAGATTCAACAAAACATCACACATACTTCGTTTCTCATAGCTAACCACATTTTGAGTTCTTGATCTTTTTCTTTCATATTTTCGATTTTCAATTGGCAATACATATCTAGTTTAGCAATGGAGTATGCAAATGGAGACTGTAATGGGCATTCTGGTCAAGAATTTTGCATTAAGGGTCATCAACAAGAAGACCCTTTGAATTGGAACATGGCAGCTGCAGCACTTAGTGGTAGCCACCTTGATGAGGTGAAGAAAATGGTGGTGGAGTTTAGGAAGCCGGCTGTCCGGCTAGGCGGCGAAACGCTAACGGTAGCACAGGTTGCCGCCATAGCCGGCCGTTCAGGCACTGAGGTCACGGTGGAGCTGTCAGAGGGAGCACGCGCCGGTGTCAAGGCAAGCAGTGATTGGGTAATGGAAGGCATGAATAAAGGGACTGATAGTTATGGTGTTACTACTGGTTTTGGTGCAACATCACACAGGAGGACCAAGCAAGGTGCAGCTCTGCAGAAAGAGCTCATTAGGTGAGAGTTTAACTTTTATGCATTAATAAAAGATAATTACAAGTAGTTGTACTTGTACACAAATTTAGGATTAACCAACCTGAAAGAAAAGACTGATTATCTGTTATCTATTTCCCCCATCCTCTTTTGGGGGGGTTGGGGGGCGACGACAAAGTAGGTAAAGGAAGGGCTTAGGAGTAGATGGCTTCACGTAAATTCCCCATGTTTCGTTTATTAGGCATAGGCAGTTCACCACATGAGACCAACTATAAATTAATAAGAAAGAGACAAGATTAAAATTCAGGAGAAGACACAAAACAGCTACTAAAAAGAAAATGGAAAGACTGTTTTTCCCCTCAAATTTTGTCCCCGGTTGGTGAATGATTTGTGGAGTTGTCTATCTTAAAAGTGTAAACAATAACTTTAAATAAAAACAAATTAAAATCATGGTATTAGTAGGTTTGTCTTCAATGATTTTGAAAAGTTATAGTACTAGACACCTTATGCAAGAAATAGAAAACCGTTTCTCATTCCTGTAATAAGAGAGTACTTTATTTTATTCTTTTGGCCCCTATATTTTCTAATTCTTAACCTAAAGAATTATTAAAAGGCAAAATAGTTTGGGACCCCCTAAATTTAACAACTTCAATTTAGTTTCCTTTTAACTTCACGTGGTCTTTAATACCCCTTGAACTTGGCAATTTCATAGCCTCGACCCTGGCCAACAATTTAAATTATTTTTTTCTTGCAAAATCTGTATAAAAAAAAACTTGAAACAATTTTATTTTGACCGGAAAAGAAAAAATCATAGTTTAATTAAATAGTCACTGAACGAAAATAAAAATAAAATACACATAATTTTTTCTTCTTGTAGAAAATAGACCATTTGTACTTTATTACTTTGGCTAAATCTTCTTTTTATTTGGCTAGAATAAATGAAGCTTCAAATAACTTTTGTAGATTTAGACCGATAGAAAAAAAAATACTTTGTTGAAACATATATTCATTGTATCTAAAAAATTTAATTGGGATAAAATGCGATGTATATTAAGAAGAAACAACGAAAAATACAATTGGAACAAATAAATCATTATATGTGATTATAATGTGACAATTAATATTTGAAAAATACCCCACTTGGAAGCTGATTTTTCAATTTGTCTTCCCTCCCACGCACCTAAAAGAGAGTGTATTCACGCTCTTTGCCACATCAGCATCTAGGTGGATCAAGACTATAAAATATTTAAATTCGGAGAGGTATTAAAGACCACGTAAAGTTTAAAGAGAAATTAAACAAAAGTTACCAAGTTTAGGGGGCTCCCGAACATTTCTGCATCCAACATGAGTAGCATGAAGAAATACCTACAAAAGTAATACTAGTTCACTGGTTACTTTAATTTTGCTTCTACTTTTGTCTAATTGTAGAACGAATTTAATGGATGGAGGGTTTGAACAGTTCTGAAGGTGGCACTTTATTCAAGTTTAGTCTATGTCCATATATCGTTAGTGTTAGGGGTGATTTTGTATGAATTACTAATGAACTCGTTTGTTACATGCAATTTCATTTGAACCAGATTTTTGAATGCTGGAATCTTTGGCGATGGAACGGAGTCATGCCATACGTTGCCACACTCGACCACGAGAGCGGCAATGCTAGTAAGGATCAACACTCTTCTTCAAGGTTACTCTGGCATAAGATTTGAGATTTTGGAAGCTATAACCAAATTGCTCAACGGTAACATCACCCCATGCTTGCCTCTCCGTGGCACAATCACAGCTTCTGGTGATTTGGTGCCACTGTCCTACATTGCTGGGCTTTTGACAGGCCGCCCCAATTCCAAGGCCACTGGGCCGGATGGAGAATTGTTGGATGCTGTTCAGGCTTTCCAAAGGGCCGGTATCGAGACCGGGTTTTTCGAGTTGCAGCCCAAGGAAGGATTGGCATTGGTGAATGGCACTGCTGTTGGTTCTGGCATGGCTTCTATGGTTCTATTTGAGGCTAACATTCTTGCTGTCCTTTCTGAAGTTTTATCAGCACTTTTTGCTGAAGTTATGCAAGGAAAGCCTGAATTCACGGACCACTTGACTCACAAGTTGAAGCACCATCCTGGCCAAATTGAGGCCGCAGCTATAATGGAACACATTTTAGATGGAAGTTCCTACGTTAAGGAAGCCAAGAAAATCCATGAAGTGGACCCTTTACAAAAGCCTAAACAAGATCGTTACGCCCTCCGAACATCCCCTCAATGGTTAGGCCCTCAAATTGAGGTCATTAGGGCCGCGACTAAGATGATCGAGAGGGAAATAAACTCGGTTAATGACAACCCCTTGATCGATGTCTCGAGGAATAAGGCATTGCATGGAGGTAACTTCCAAGGCACTCCAATTGGCGTGTCGATGGACAACACTAGGCTTGCACTTGCCTCCATTGGAAAACTCATGTTTGCACAATTCTCTGAACTTGTCAATGACTATTACAACAATGGATTGCCTTCTAATTTAACCGGGGGACGAAATCCTAGCTTGGATTATGGTTTCAAGGGTGCTGAAATAGCAATGGCCTCCTACTGCTCTGAGCTCCAATTTTTGGCCAATCCAGTGACTAATCATGTCCAGAGTGCAGAGCAACACAATCAAGATGTGAACTCTTTGGGCTTAATATCTTCAAGAAAGACAGCAGAGGCAGTGGATATTTTAAAACTTATGTCATCCACTTATTTAGTAGCACTTTGCCAGGCTATTGACTTAAGGCACTTGGAAGAAAATCTCAAGGCCTCAGTAAAGAATGCTGTGAGCTTAGTGGCCAAGAAAGTGTTGACAATGGGCCAAAATGGGGAGCTACACCCTTCAAGGTTTTGTGAAAAGGAGTTGCTCAAAGTGGTTGACAGAGAATATGTGTTTGCATATGCTGATGACCCATGCAGTTGCAACTACCCATTAATTCAAAAGCTAAGACAAGTGTTGGTGGATCATGCTATTTTAAATGGTGAAGGTGAGAAGAATTCTAGCACTTCAATTTTCCAAAAAATTGGTGCATTTGAGGAAGAATTAAAAGCTATCTTGCCTAAGGAAGTTGAGAGTGCTAGATGTGACTTGGAAAATAGCAAGCCAACCATTCCTAATAGGATACAAGAATGTAGGTCCTATCCATTGTACAAATTTGTGAGAAAAGAACTAGAGACCAATCTATTGACAGGTGAAAATGTGCTGTCACCAGGAGAAGTATTTGACAAGGTTTTCTCAGCAATAAATGAAGGTAAATTGATAGATCCTTTGCTTGATTGCTTGAAAGAATGGAATGGTGCCCCTCTTCCGCTCTGCTAGAGGAATGAGAAAGAAAAATCTTGGCGTGACACTATGGGTACATTAAGTTTTTTTTTTTTTTTTTTTTTGTAATCTTATTTTCCAAGGGTCTGTAAGAAAATTTGTGACTCTTGATACTTATTTATGATATTTGTATTGTGTTCTTGGTATTAGTGTTTTTATTGTAAGCTTCCTTCAACAAGAAATATATAAATATTAATAAGAATTCACTTTCAAGTTGAGACTATTGTTGTCTTACAATTAATCCCTTTTTTATTTCTCGATTTTTCTATTAGTTTGTGGAATTAGTTTGAGTAGGTTTGCCCTGTTGAGTGTTGACTCACGGTTGTTGACAAGATAGATACACGAATCATCTTCCATTGCAATTGAGATTATGTAATGGTTTTGTTGAAAAAAGTAGGTGACGGAAAATGAGGCAGAGAGAAAATAAAGAAAAAGAAAAGGATTGTAATCTACAAAATCCAGGGATCACGATAGCATATTGAACAAGACAAGGTAAAGATTTAACTAACGTTTAGGCATAAATTCTCAAATTGTTTTAAAAAAATTTATTTAGGTGAGTTTGGTTTGGAGATAAAAATTTGTTTGGACATATTTTTTCAAAACATATTTTACTTTTTTTTTTAGAAAAAGATGAAATGTGACTTGCACCCATAAGTTTTAAAAACTATAAAAAAAAATACTCAACAACTCTAAAGAAAATTCATACAAAACAAGCGAAACAAAATCTGAAAAAAATTCATACAAAAGAAGCGAAACAAATCTGAAGAAAATTTATACAAACATTAGCAGATTTTAGCAAATTACCTTCAAATTTTATCTTTTCGGTGGATTGTCACATATTGGCACAACAACTTTGGCGAAGGTTGTTATGAACCCGAATTCATGACACAAAGTAAACGAGGGAAATGATAGGTTTACTTCATAAACTCAAAGAGTCAATCATTACAATAATAGAAATTAGAACTAAGAAGGAGATTCAGAGAAGAAGGATAGAGAGAGTCGAGGGAGAACATAAAGAGATAATATAGAGGAAGAAACCAGAAGAACGGAGACGAGGGGAAACAAAGTTCTCAACAATATGCATAATCCCAAAATCACTGACTTCTAGTATTTTAATAGAATAGTTCTTGGGCTCGCTACTCAACCTGGATCCCAAATTAGTCTGACATATGGCTTATTCTCGGCCCAATAGCTATTTGTGCGTTCATATCCTTATTGGGTTGTGGTTGATTCATAACAAGCGAAGGTTTTCTTCTATTTATAGAGAAGGGAAAAGCCGCTTAATGAGAAAAAAGTGAGTTGATCTTGATTACTTGGATCAAAATACCAAAAAGTGAGCTTTTTATAAAATACAAAAGTTTAGAGCAATTTTTGAAATTTTTTCAAAAACCAAAGGGAAATATTTTGGGCTAAAAACATCTCTTGAGCTGATTTTGGGATTTGAGTTTTCGGATTTGAAAATTTGCCAAAATATGAATAAAATCTATAAACAAACGAGTATTCCAAAAAAAATTGACAAAATATATAGCCAAATGAGGCTTAGTATCAACAGGTATATCTGAATTTATAAATTAGGAATATCTTAATTGTAGCTTTTATTTATTATTCGTATTCTTTTTCAATTTTGGTGGTTGACTTGACACGTAAGTTCAAAGGTCTAGGAAGAGAAGAAAATAAGAAAAATAGGTGTGATATCTGCGAAATGCACAGGCTGTTAATTAATAACACCAATTGGGTGGAGCAATCCAATCATGTGTGATATCTGATAGTGAAGGTAGGTTAAAAATATAACACCAATATTCAATTGTCAAAACTAAAAAGTAGGTGGTATATTTCAGGGGAAGAGTATATTAAGTTCTGTGCTAATTAGACTAATCATCCGGGAGGTTATATGCAGAGGATCTTTCAGGAAAGTGGTAATGACCCAAAGGGTCAATCTTATATTTTAGAATTTAACTCTGCACTTTATAGCCTTAGAAATCTCATTTTATCATCCTCGATTTGCATGCGTAGCACGGACATGATTTTCGGAAAGCTTTTATGTTAAAAATTAAGGAAATAATAATTTTTGGACTTAAAAAATAATTTTTAGTTGACTTCAGTCAACGTTTTGAGTAGTTGACTCGTATTTTGACGGTCCCGGTGGTCCATTGTAAAATATGAGACCTGGGCGTATGCCCGGAATAGGATTCCGAGGTCCCTAGCTCAAGAAATGAATTTTTGACTAAAATTGAAAAACTAAAAAAATTATGATTTTAAAGAATTTGCTTAATGTTTAATCTTGTTAGTATCGAGCCCGTATTTTGGTTTCGGATCCCGGTACAGGTCCGTTGTGATATTTATACCTTATCTGTGAAATTTGGTGAGAAACGGAACTGATTTGGCGTGATTCGGACGTCCGGTTGAGAATTTTCTAGATTTTGTTGGTAATTTTCTAAATATTGTTGGCTTGGAGGCTAATTTGAAAGGCAAGGTTGTGACTGAAGTTTGAGTGATATTTGGAGCGAGGTAAGTGTTGTGTCTAACCTTAACTTGAGGGTTTAGGAACATTTGAATTATTTGTTATGTGATAAATCATGTGAGCGCCGTATACGTGAGGTGATGAGTACCTACGTGCCGCCAATTTACCTGACTTACTTGTTCTCTTCCGTTCTCCTTATAGGCAAGACTCAGATTGATTATATTCTCTGTAGGAAATGCGATAAAGGTCTGTGCACTGATTGTAAGGTCATCCCAAGTGAGCACCTCACCACCCTACATAGGCTCCTAGTTATGGACCTGGAGATCAAGAGGAGTAGGAGGAAGAGGGCGGTGTGCAAGCACCCTAAGATCAAGTGGGGTAACTTGACCAAGGACAAAGATCAGGAGTTAGGGGAGAAGTTGTTGGCTATGAGGGCCTGGATGAGTAGGGGGACGCGTCTAGTATGTTGTTCACGACTGCGAATTGCATTAGAGTAGATGCTAGAGAGGTCTTAGGGGTCACGAAGGGCTCTCCCGAGGGTCATAGAGGGGACTGGTGGTGGAATGGAGAGGTCCAAGGTAAAGTGAAAATTAATAAAGCTGCTTATTTGAAGCTAGTAGAGAATACAAACAAGGAGGAAAAAGGACTTATCGGGAGTGTTACAGAAAGGCAAAGAAAGAGGAAAAGTTAGCAGTTACAACGGCTAAAAATGCGGTGTATGCTCGTTTGTACGAGGAGCTCGGGGTCAAAGGCAGGGACCAAAATTTGTACCGGTTAGCCGAGGGGAGGGAGAGGAAGGCCCGTGACTTAGACCAAGTCAAGTGCATTAAGGACGAGCATGGCAAAGTATTGATGAACGAGGCACTTATTAGGAGAAGATGGCATACATACTTCCATAAAACTGTTGAACGAAGTGAGGAATAGACGCATTGTGCTAGGTGAGTTGGATCACTCAGAGAGTCAGCGGGATCTTGGGTACTGTAGGCGGATTACGGTAGATGAGGTGGAAGGGGCGATGCATACTATGTGGAGGGGAAGAACGACGGGGCCAGACAAAATCCCGGTGAAATTCTGGAAGGACGCGGGGCGCGCAAGTTTGGAGTGGCTCACTAGGCTGTTTAATGTTAGTTTTAAGATGAAGAAGATGCCCGAAGAATGGAGGTGGAGTACGATAGTTCCGCTTTACAAGAACAAGGGTGATATCCAAAATTGCAATAATTATAGGGGTATCAAGTTATTGAGTCACACTGTGAAGGTTTCGGAGAGGGTGGTGGAGGCGAAGGTGAGGAGGTGGGTGTCTATTTCCGAGAATCAGTTTGGATTCATGCCGGGGCATTCGACTACAGAAGAGATTCATCTGATTAGGAGATTAGTGGAGCAGTACAAGGAGAGGAAGAAGGACTTGCATATGGTGTTTATTGACCTTGAGAAAGCGTATGATAAAGTCCTGAGGGAGGTCATGTGGAGGCGTTTGGAGGCTAGTGGAATTCCGGTAGCGTACATTAGAGTGATTAAGGATATGTAAGATGATGCTAAGACTCGGGTGAGGACTGTGGATGGTGACTCGGAGCATTTCCCTGTGGTGATGGGGTTGCACCAGGGATCGGCTCTTAGCCCGTTTTTATTTTCCTTAGCGATGGATGTATGGTCGCGACACATCCAAGGGGAGGTGCCTTGGTGCATGATATTTGCCGATGATATAGTGTTGATTGACGAGACGTGAAGCGGAGTTAACGCAAGGTTGAAGGTTTGGAGACAGACCTTGGAGTCTAAAGGTTTCAAATTGAGTAGAACCAAGACATAGTACTTGGAGTGAAAATTGTGTGACGGGACCCACGAAGCAGACGTAGAGGTAAAGCTTGATGCTCAAGTTATCCCCAAGAGAGCGAGTTTTAAGTATCTCGGGTCTATTATCCAAGGTAACAGGGAGATTTACGAAGATGTCTCACATCACATCGGAGCGGGATGGATGAAGTAGAGGCTCGCTTTCGGTGTTTTATGTGATAAGAACGTGCTGCCAAGACTTAAGGGCAAGTTTTATAGAGTGGTTAATCAACCGGCTATGTTGTATGGGGCTGAGTATTGTCCAGTCAAGAACTCCTACGTGCAGAAGATGAAAGTAGCAGAGATGAGGATGTTGAGATGGATCCGTGGGTGAACCAAGAGAGATAAGATTAAGAATGAAGTTATCAGAGACATAGTGGGAGCAGCCTCCGTGGAGGACAAGATGCGGGAGTCGAGGCTGGGATGGTTTAGACATGTTAAGAGAAGAAGCATTGATGCCCCTGTTAGGAGGTTTGAGAGGTTGGCCATGGAGAGTTTGAGAAGAGGTCGAGGTAGGCCTAAGAAGTACTGGGGAGAGGTGATTAGACAGGACATGGCGCTGCTTCAGCTTACTAAGGACATGACCCTTGATAGAAGGGTACGGAGGTCGAGGATTAAGGTAGAAGGTTAGTGGGTAGTTTTTAGTTGCTCACCGATAGTCTTAGTAGCACGCACGTCCCTTCATATTCTTAGATTTTTATTACGTTATGTGGTTTTGTTCGCCTCGGGTATTGTATCCCTTGTTGCTAGTATTTGGTACTACTTATCCTTTATCTCTCCATTTTTGTTTTCTCTTCCCTCTTTATTCCTTTCTTGCTATCCACTTCTTCTTATTACCCTTCCTGAGCCGAGGGTCTATTGGAAACAGCCTCTCTACCTATTAGGTATGGTAAGGTCTGCATACAGACTACCCTCCTCAGACCCCACCCGGTGAGAATATACTGGGTTTGTTATTGTTGTTGTTGTTGTTGTTGTTTCTTGCTTTACTTGTTACGTGTCTAATTGTAACTCCATGCCTAGTTGTTACCTGTTAGATAATGTGTTCCTTGTTGAAGATATTTGTTACCCCGTAGAATTATTGTTCCCCGTTATTAGTTTAAACTATTCTGGTTGTCTTTTTCTGTGATATCCTAGTTTGGTATCGTTGAGTAGTATTAATTCTATTGAGTTTTATTGTTTGTACGACTCCCGCTTGCTTTGCCCTAATTTCAAGTGTTGGTAGGGCCTTGTGTGAATTTTATGGAACTTCTGTACACTATGTGTAATTTATTATTATATGGTGGGATCGGGTTGCACGCCGCAACATGAGGAATAAGGGAGGATTGATGAGGAGGAATAGGGGTGAATATGATTATTCGGTGGGACCGTATTGCACGCCGCAACATGAGGAATAAGGGTGGATTAATACAGAGTAATAAGGGAGAATTATTATTGATATTGATATATGGTGGGATCGGGTTGCACGCCGCAACATGAGGAATAAGGGTGGATTAATACAGAGTAATAAGGGAGAATTATTATTGATATTGATATATGGTGGGATCGGGTTGCACGCCGCAACATATATATATTATTTACTTTTATTTTAATTGTTATGGAAGAAGGGATGATTGGTGGGATCGGGTTGCACGCCGCAACATATATATATATATATATATATATAGTTTCGGAGGAATAAGGGAGGACTAGTGAGATTGAGATGCGCACTGCATCAATATATTTGTTTATTTATTCTTTGCTGGCTGTGTAAGTTATTCAATGATTTACATTTTGCCTAAGGATTTGGTTATAGTTGGATATTAATAAGACACTGCGGTTATGTATTTATTTCTACAAATTTACTACTTTTAAATTATATTGTTCTTCTTTTCTGCCTTATTATCTATCGTCTGTAGCATATATATTGTGAGTGTTTGAGATTGGGGTCCTGTCCAATCTCTTTTTCTGACCCTATACATATTATTATTTGGTAAATATAATAAAATAATGACAATACTACCAGTAATTTCATTACAAATATGCGTCTGTAGTCGTAAAATAGATCAACTTTTTTTTTTTGCTTATTTACAAATTAATTGTCTCTAGCTACCACAACTTAATGAATTAACCCAGAAAGGATTATTATGTAAAATAATATGCACGAGTGTTATCTTGCCTATGCATAGGTTTAAAAATATAAGGGAGGGAGATGTAACATCTTAATTGTATAAGGGTGTAAACAATTAAACTAGATTTCACTGAATCATGACTATCAGATTATATGATCAGGCGCGGAGCTACAATACAAGTTACGGGTTCGGCCGAACCCAGTAACTTTTGTTCATACTATATATTTGTTTAAAAAATTTATTGAATATGTGTAATTTATTAATTTAGAACCAGACCAACAACTAACTTGATTAGATTCTCGAATCTATAAACTTTAAATCGTGACTCCGCCACTATATATGATCTACTCAATTCTGATATAATGATGACTGCTTTGAGGCATTGCTATTTGTGTGAATACATCGAACTACGACATAAGTTCTTAAAAATTGTAGACGTGGTTTGCATTGAAGAGCTATGAATCTATAAGGTATTACTTTTTACCTATTAATTATTTAAGACGTTGAGAATTTACTACATATTTTTAGAAATATTCGAAGTCAAACTCCCAAGAAAAAAAGGTTAAAGTGGAAGTACAATAACCTCATCAACTTATGTGCTAATGAGGACCATAATCGATTATATATTTACTGTATTACTCCCTCCATTCCAAAAAGATGTTACTACTTAAAAAGTCAAATAATTTTTATTTTAGTTATGTGTTGCTCCGAAACGCACATATAAGTATACGTGGTCGACAAGTAATATAATAATAAATTGAGTGTCGAACCTACAGAGACTTGTATTAAACTATTCACTAAATTACTAAATTTGTTTTTCAATCCGGTCAAAATCAAAGTCCAAGAGTATGATTATATTAAACTAAAATTGTAAGTAATAACTAAATTATCAAGTAACAAGCTGATTGTTGTATATTCAATAAAGACGAATATTCCTGGGTTTTTAAGATGCTATTTAGTATTTGGCAAGCAATTTTAATGCTGAGCATATTTAGCCACTATTTTGTTATAATTAATATGAATAGACGTTTTTAACATTTCTTCATCTTTTTTCTTTTCAACCCTTTTTCATTATCAAAATCTCAAAACCCTCGCTTCTCTCCAGCACTTAAGCTCTCGTTTCTTCTCTGAAATTTTGGGTATTCAAAATCAATTAGGTGTTCAAAATATTTGTTGGGAAACATCTTTATGTGTTGATTCTACAGGCTTGGACCATTTGTGATCTAATTTGGTAGGGTTTGTCGAAAATTTGCGAAGCCGATTTTGGAGAAGACGGCCACCTGGGCTTTGTTGATTTCGTGAAAATTGAATCAAATTAGCTACTGGGATTTGTTTGTACTGATATTGGGAAGATGTATTCCTTACTTGAGTTTGTTTTGTGGAGATTAAACGAGAATCAAATTCAATTTTTGAAATGTCTTTAACTTCTGGACATAAAGCAGAACAAGTAAACATTAGGACATAATTTTTTAAACGTCTTGGAATATTGAACTAGAAATCTTATATTGAGGACAAACGTTTTTGAAATATCCTTAACTTCTGGACATTACGCGAAACAAGTAAACGCTAGGACATAATTTTCTAAACGTCGTGAAATATTGAACTAGGAATCTAATATTGAGGACAAACGTTTCTGAAATATCCTTAACTTCTGGACATAAAGCTAACCATGTCCTTAATATTTACACAATACTCATAAAGCTAAGGACACTATATCCTTAACATTTACACTGTACATATGAAGTTAAGGACACCATGTCCTTAACATTTACACTGCACATATTAAGTTAAGGACAATGATTTAAAGTTTAACAACAGAAGGTGCAAATACAGGATACGTTGTCTTTAATATTTAAACAACATTCATGAAGTTAATGACACTGTGTCCTTAATATTTACACAACATTCATGAAGTTAAGGACACCATGCCCTTAACATTTACACCACATATAAAGTTAAAGACATGATGTCCTAAAGTTTAAAACAGAAAGTGCTAATTCATGACACTTTGTCCTTAATATTTACACAACACTCATGTAGTTAAGAACACCATATCTAGCATATGGGTATTTTTGTTCGAGCGGATAAAAGATTATTAAAACATTGACTGAAGAGTAAATATATTTTAAACAGTAACTAAAAAATAAATACAACTTTAATTAGCGGCTAACTGTACACTTCCCCCTATTACTACCCCTTTTATATGGGCTTATACATATTGCCTACATGAAGTAGCCCAATAGATGACGTATGGGCTTGTAGATGACAGAGAGGAAAAAATCTTGAAACTCCATTAACTCCATTATCTTCTACAGTCTCGTCTATAGTTGAGCGGGAAAAGGAACTGACAAAGTGGAATTTCAGAACCAAAAAAGCTTACAGTAACAGCCCCACACCCATAGAAGAAGCGAAAGAGAGTGCAAGCTGATAATTGAGGCAACAATTTAGCTAAAAGAAGTTATATAGAGAAGTCATTCTTCACATGTAAGTTATTCGCACCTCCAAATTTGCGCACAAACTGTTTGTTGAAATGGCTAATATAGCAAACCGCAGTACTAAGCTAAGTGCTTCTCCTATTACTCTCTGGATTCAATAACGTTAATGTTTTGTTTGCAGTGACGTTTTCTTGAGCTGTAAGATAAGCAGAGGGAAAGGAAATTGTAAAAGAAATGAGTTGGTCTACTTGTAACAGTCTTTGCACTTCAAGTTCTAGACAACTGTTGGTGACTACTGATTTATCGAGCCAACTGAACATACCCTCTAGACTATCAAATGTTGTACGTAGTTCGGACTCTACGTCATGCTCTTTTTGTATCTTCTCTGTATGTAAGTGTTAAATGGCTGTGTTACAAATGCAGGGTTTGAGGCAGAAGAGAAGCCTTCATGGACATCATGGAGTACCTAAAGTTTTTGCTTATTATGGCCTTAAAACCCCACCTTATAAGCTTGTAAGTTTTATGTTTTTGGCTTTTGATATTCGGTGTTAATACGCCATGTGAACTAAACCTGCTATTTAAGTGGAGAAAGATAGAGGGATGGACCCATTATTCCCGAGCTTCAAAGGTTGCTTTGGTCCTAACTGTTTGCACTAGACAGATTTCTGTGTCATCAACAAATAATAATATAATAATACTCCAATAATGATGCCAAAAGTAAAAAAATAAAAAGAGTAAACAAAAAATGGCACCTAGATATTATATTTGTCAAATTTACATATACAATGTCCTAATGGCTACTAATTTACGATTTTCCTTCTGCCCTTGTAGGATGCACTAGAACCATATATGAGCCAAAAGATACTCGAGGTACACTGGGGAGAGCATCATCGTGGTTATGTTGAAGCTCTTAACAAACAGCTTGAGAAGAATGACATACTTTATGGATGCACGATGGAGGAACTTATCAAAGTGACATACAACAATGGAACTCCATTACCTGAATTCAGCGATGCTGCCCAGGTATTGGCATCACGACTCTATCATACCATCTTGCATTTTCCATAGATTGGTTTCTTTCTTCTATAAGATTTTTACAAGTTTAGCATAGTTACACTGGAAGGTAAAACATATCTTCCATTTCGAATCATGCCTTCATTGACAAATAATTGGTGGTTCTTTTTATACTATGTGTACCCAATATCGTGAGCGTAAGCATCTTTTGTTCCAATACTTTAAATGGAAGGCCTAAGCAAGTGACTTGCTAGGAAACCAGATATTATTGTTAGGTGGGAGTTCTCCATCTGCCTTTTGCTAGAAATGTGTTAACAGATATACAGGAGCCAGAGTGATGGAAAAGATCCTCTATCTATAGTTCCTGATGCTATAGACGTACAGAGTGTTAATTGGCGGAACCAAGAGAATTTTTACCTGGAAAAGTATTTAGATACATATAATCATATAAAAGCAAAAAGTACTTCATGATGAAGAGAGACCTGAAGAGATCTGAAAAAACCTTTGAGAGGAGCAGAACTAGCAGTGTTACTTTCCCAACACATATTAGTTGATTATGTGATAATAATCACTTATGCAGTGGCTTATATAGTTTTCAGTCCAGAAATTCATGTGCGGTCTCAATAAATTACATTCTAATTTGTGATCTCCTGTTCTGTCAACGTCCTAATTTACTTCAAGGTTTCCATTACAAACTATCCTCCCCAGATCTCACTTGTGGGATTCCACTGGGTTGTTGTACATTTAAGTTCAAACGATATAGCCAATAGCTCGAGGCAGCTAAAACAATCTTCCCTGCGTCTGGCATGGTTCTCTTCCTCTCTGTTTCAACTTCTTCCCTCCTACACTCACTCTCACCTCGCCTACCATTTTCTGCAAGTTGCGTCTTATACTCTTATGTCAGATATGTTATACTGCTAAAGTTATTTGACTTGTTTCTAAATGGAAGAATGTAATAGAAGTCATTAGGAAATTCTGTGTTGAGTACTGCATACCTAATATAAATAAATTGATGTGGCCCTCTCTAATAGGTTAAGCTTTTGGATGAGTGGTCATAGAATCCAAGATGGTAGGTCACATTTGAGTCTCACTGCTAGCATCTTTGAAATATTCCATGTGCTTGACCCAAACAATAGATTAGGCCCAAACATGAGGATATCAGTCATGAAATAAATAAATAAATGCATTCCTTTTCTAACAACTTAAATTTTTTGATGAAGTTATCACAAAATTGAGCAGATGCTACAGACGAACCTCCGTTCCAATTTATGTGATGAAGTTTGACTTGCCACGAAATTTAAGGAAAAAAAGGGAATTTTTTGAAACTTGTGGTCTTAAAAGCTTAAAGGGTAAAAGCTTTATAGAGCCATAACATTTATGTTGCTATAAAAACTTCTCATTAAGGGTAAAATGAAAAGTTTAAAGTTAAATTTTTGGGTGCATAAGTGGTGCGGAGAGAACGGGTTGAGGGAAGCTTTCCCTAACTTATATAGAGTATCTTGCCAGAGAGAGATTCCAACAATTTTGTAGGTCCCTCGGAGGGGTGCTTCATTGGGATTTATGATTTAGGAGGAATCTACAAGATGGGAAGATGGAAGAATTTCACAATCTAGTCGAGTTATTGTATGGGTTGGATACACCGAATAATGTATCGGATGTATGGAGATGGCGGGAGAGTAAAAATGGATTATTCACGGTTAAATCTTATTGTAAGAGGTTATTAGTGTGAGAGGAACAAGTTTTCCCTCATTACCTATTTGGATTCCCAGAGCACCAAGAAAGGTGTGTTACTTTGTGTGGTTGGCGGCAAGGGGAGCGATTTTGGCAGCGGAAAATCTGAGAAAGAGAAGGATCACCTATGTTAGTTTGTGCTTTATGTGCAAAAGCTTAGGCGAAGATGTAGATAATCTCCTATTGCATTGTAAAGTGGCTAATCGGTTGTGGAGAGTGACCCTTAATTTGTTTAGGGTGCAATGGGCGATGCCGGGTACAGTGAAGGAGGCGTTGCATAGTTTGGTTCACATGAGTGGAAAGAGAAGTCCAAGGGCATGGAGTGTCGCTCCCTTAGCAATTATGTGGGTGATATAGAAAGAGAGAAATATGAGGGCATTTGAAGGGGTGGAACAAGATTTTGTGAAATTGCAATAGTTTCTTGTTCCTAGTTTCTTTTTGGTGTACTCATGAGGTCCCTATTTGTATAGAGGATTTGATCTCTTTTGTTGAGAACTATATTTTGGTGTAGGTTCTCTTATTTTTGGTATACGACTTGTATACGGGGTTAGTCCCCAATTGTTAATAAAATTATTTACCTTATCAAAAAAAAATTGTTTCCCAATATAAAAATATGTTATTCTTTTTGAAACAGACTAATAAGAAAAGTGCGACATAAATTGAAACGGAGGGAGTATTTGTTTTGCAGACATGTAGTATAAGTAAGAGTTGGTATCTGCACATTTTGTTGCATGCCATGCCACATCCCATTTCATGCTCTTAAGTTCAACAAAGATCCTGTTATATGGGGCGGAATGTTGGTCAACACATCTCATGTTCAGAAGTTAAAAGTTGCGGAAGTGAGGATGTTGAGATGGATGTGTGGTCATATTAGGAAGGATATGATTAGCAATGAAGATATTCAAGAAAGTGGAAGTGACCTTTGTGGTGGACAAGATGCGGGAAGCTATACTGAGATGGTTCGGGCACATGAAAAGGAGAAGCATAGATGTCCAGTGACGAGGTGTGTGAGATTGGCTGTGGCGGGTCCAAGGAGAGGGAGAGGGAGAGGTAGTTCAAAGAAATACTGGGAGAGGTGGTTAGACAGGACATGGCGCATCTTTAGCTTCTCGAGGACATGACTCTTGATAGGAAAGTATGGAGGCTGAAGACTAGAGTTGTAGGTTAGTAAGTAGTCGAAAGTACTTCCTTCCCTAGCTGTAGTACTAGTGTTATCCTCGTGTTCCCTATTTTTGGATAGATATTATTACCCGATGTTTCCTTTGGTTCGTTTTTTTCTGGCTGTTGTTACTATTTAGTTGTCCGTAGTTCTTTGTCATAACTCCTGTGATTTTGTTTTATCGAACCCGAAGGTCTTCCAGAAACAACCTCTCTACCAGATGGTTATAAGGACTGTGTACATACTACCCTCCCCAAACCCTACTTGTGGAAATATCCTGGGTATGTTGTTGTTGTATGAGTAGCAAAGATCCCTTGCATGTTTGGTATAGAAGAAAGAAGCATCTTTCTTGTGTTATAGTATTAAATTCTGTCTGATAAGCTAAAAGCTTTTTGTAGATTGCAACCTCCAGCTTCTACTTTTTCACTTATATTGTACAATATTTTCTTTTATTCTGAGTGAAAATACTCTTGGAAATTTATACTACTAAACGTGCTTCATGTATATATACGAGTCCCTTGAAAATGTTGATCTAGAGGAATAGAAAGCAGCTTAATCATAATAAGGGTTTTAAATATGCTGCTTTTATCTTTTAAAGTCCTCTTTTAATTTCTAAAAGGCAAAAGTTTGAATGAGGTAATCCTGCCATCCTGAAAGAAACGTCCCTTCATTATCTTCCAACTTTTTGATCGTATGCAAGCCAAGTGCTTCAATTCAATCCTGTGTTAGCGGATGCCTTCTCAATTTAGGCTTGATAAAGCAGTTGGCTTTTTGGTACTCATCTATATGTTGGTGGAAAAAAGGAGCTCAATATGGAGATATCCCAACTAGGAGGGGTTGGCTATACTTGGACATAGGAACAATTTTTGGATTTGGATTTAGATATGTAACTAACTGTTGAAATTGGCAGCAAGACAGTTGGAGCCCACAGTAAACTTGACCGGAAAGCATTCTGCGTCTACCAATAAGAAGAGAGAAGACCTATTGGAGAAAGAGAAATGTGTTAAAAGGAGTCTACAAGTACAAATATTGTAGAATGTACCATCTGGATTTTGATTATGAATTTTTATCAAAATCATATCTCTGAGGATTTCCTCAACAATTTTTCTGTTATTCAATTTCTGTCTTTAACTTTTTGAATTTTCCAATCAAGAAGAAATTCAGCTTCCCTTTCACCTAATTCGCCTATATTCTATGAGCCTAATTTTAACAAGGACAATACTTATGGATCTTATTCGTTCCAGGTATGGAATCATGATTTCTTCTGGGAGTCCATGCAACCGGGAGGCGGTGACATGCCTAAACTAGGACTCCTTCAGCAGATTGAGAAGGATTTTGGTTCATTTTCCAACTTTAGAGAGAAGTTTATAGAAGCAGCTCTCACGTTATTTGGCTCTGGATGGATTTGGCTTGTCTGTAAGTTGCCCCAAAAAAATATAGCTAATGTTCCATATGGATTTTGCTCTCACGCTTGTTTGCTTTCTTCTTTGGCTGCTCTTGTATTCTAATGAGAAAGCTGTAGTATTTGGGAACTAGAATTTATATTCTTTGTAGTCTTCCTANTTCGTGTGCGATAGCCCACGCCTTCCCCATGTGCCCCGACCTCCGGACCCAGATTGCCTAAAATTTTACCGGACCATAAAAAACGACCTAAAAACAAGAGTCACCGTCTTGTCATGATCGTTCCTCATTTATGATATTTTGTTACATCCCAAACTTTTCTACAAAAGATTTGTGACTATATTATCGTAAGATCTTGTAAGTTGCCCCACAACATTATAGCTAATATTCCATGTGGATTTGGCTCTCAAGCTTGTTTGCTTTCTTCTTTGGCTGCTCTTTTGTTCTAATGAGAAAGCTGTAGTATTTGGGAAATGGAACTTTATTTTTTGTAGTCTTCTCTTAATATAGTTTCAATTGTCTTTGCATATATGTTTCTCAAAACCAAATCACTAATTAACTTTATTGAGGGACAGCTGGTGGACATTTGAATAGCTAAACTATTTCATGAGGATAACTTGTGCTTTTTGTTTTTCTTACTCTATTAAACTTCCACTTCCCCATCATTTTTAAAGTGTTTTTGACAGTTAAAAAATGAGAAGGAGCAAGCATATATTTTGGCCTCAATCTCTCTACATAGTGTGTATGGACTGAGTTCAGAATGAAGTTCTGGATTTCATTTTGTCCGTCGACTCAGTTATTATACAATCATGACGATTAAGTAGATGAAAGGTTTAGCAAAAACTCTAATTTCTTGTCATCAACTATCATTCAAACATGGTCATTTTTTTCTGCATTTAAATATTCATGCTTCTGCTAGACCCCTAAAGTTTTCATCGCATGAACCTCCTGATTGATCAGTTGGAGAGTTTTATAGCCATTTTCAACCACAGTTGAGCAGTTCATGCATCTCCTTTACGTTCTTCGATAACACCTTCAATTTGATTATTTCAGTGAAGAGAGAGGAGAAGCGTCTTGCAATTGTTAAAACATCAAATGCTGTCAACCCTCTTGTGTGGAATGACATCGTGAGAATTCTTTTTCTTAAATGTTCAATAACTTTTAATACTTCCTTAGAAATTACATTTTCTTGATTACAAGTACTTGCATGTTCATTTGGTATCTCTTTGATTCTGCAGCCCCTGATCGGTTTGGACTTGTGGGAGGTGAGTTTTTAAACAGTATTTTGCGCTCCTTTTCCCATGTACATTTCACTCAGTCTCTGAGAGAAATCTTAAAACCTTTTAGAGTTTGCATTCCACATGCTAATACTATTATATTGAGAAAAGATATTCATCATTACTTGCTCTTCCCGTTTTGCAGCATGCTTATTATCTGGATTACAAGGTAACTGATAGTTCTTCCCTTTTGCTTTCTACAAGGAGATTGTTTCTAATGTGGCCGTCTTTGTTTCCTCTCTTTTCACAGAATGATAAAGCAAAGTATGTTAATGTGTTTATGAATCACCTTGTCTCTTGGGATGCGGCATTGGGACGCATGGCTCGAGCACAGGCTTTTGTAAATTTAGGCGAACCCAAAATCCCTGTTGCATGATATGGTTCTTTACTCAGTTCTTTCAGCAAATGCATGTGCAAGAAAATGTATTTTAGTACAAAAACCTTCTGCACAGGCTTTGTTCCCCGCAACAGAAAGTGCACCATAAGTCTTGTTGTGCGACATGGTCCTCTCTTAACAGTTCTTTCAGCAAATCCATGCACAAGAGCAGGTATTTTAGTAATAAAACCTTCTGGATTTGCTTCATTCCTTAGTGGAAGGTGCATTGTTTTGGAACAAGTCCAGCCAAGTAATGTGGAAAAATGTTTAATGGAGCACATGTTAGATTTCTTTCTACTGTGGATCAGCGCAAAGAGATTAGTGCTAGCTCTTAGTTTGAAATAGATGTAGGTGAATGATCAGCAAGCAATAGTATCATGGGATATGTATTTCGTGTACTGAATGACTTCTGTGACTGAGCAATTGGCTTCACCAAAATCAATGGGTTGATACCATTTCAGTTTCAAAATATATATGTCTATTATTTTGATTTAGGAGCTGTCACTTGTCACTACTGCGCTAGTAATATAGCCAAACTTGCGGATGCGGAAAGTATTCTTTAATTCCTCCTTACTGTTATCTGTGGTAGATTGTTCACACTTACGTGGTTGAACTTTGCATTTCTCGTTGCTGATTCTCAACTTCGTTAGTAGAAAATGTTGGACATGTATTCTCCTATCAGTGAACATACCGCTGTTCCATTTTTTTTTTTAATGGAAATTTTCAACTGCTTTAGACTCTGAAATTGCAAGGACATCATTTGTTCGCACCATTAACTCCTTTGATATCGCCACTTTCAGCCCAGCCATCATTGTCATGTTGCCGAGCAGCTTATTTGCCAATGTCTGTCATGTTAAATGACTAAGAATAAGTGTAAAGGGTGAATAGCAAGGCAAGTCGCAAAACGAAAAAGTAAAGAGCATTATATTTGGTCGGCTCAAATGTTGTGGTTTTTGAACTTGTCGCTATGAATGCATGATTTTCTCGATCCCCATGAATGATTAGATTTATCTCTTGCTCAGTAGCAGCGAAGCCATGGTAGTATTTCGAGTCGCTCACCACCAACGTTTCAGCTCTTTACAGCACAAGCACTCTCCTTTTTCACCCTTCACTCCTTGAAATAACAAATACTGCTCTAACAGGTGTGCGGAGAACATAAAGCTGTAGAAATTTAAGCACAAGAGTGATAGTCGAAGATTAACATATAAGATATGTAAAGTTGTTCTTCTCCTTGTGCATTGTCTCTTGCTTCAATATTGAGACTAAGGTCGACGCTGTAATATCTGCTTCAGTACTCATTGTAGGAGTAAAAATCTAACTTATTTTGAGAAGTGTTTTTTTTTCCTTCAAAAGTCTTTTTCTCAATAGTACTTTTGGCTTGTGTTTGACTAATTAATTTAAAAAGCACTTCTGAGTAGCAATTAATGTTTGCGAAACTTTTAAAAAGTGCTTCTACGTGTATTTTTCTCAAAAGTGTTGTTAAAAAAAATACTTTTTATCTGCTTCTCCGACACTGCTTCTGCTTTTACTCAAAAATACTTTTTTTTTCCTTCTAAATGCTTGGCCAAACACTTCAACTTTAAAAAAATCACTTTTTTATTTTTTATTTTTTGTAAAAAAAATATTTCTGACTTTGGCCAAACAGACCATTAGACTTGTATCCTCCACCAGTCCCTAAACATTAGGGACAAGTCTTTTATCCAAACAATGCATTTATGATGTAAATGTATGCAAGTTGAACTTAGCTGAATCGGACAGGATACGATGCGTATAGGCAAAAGTGGAATAAAACTGGCTGATGGAGATGCAACTGCTTATCGTACCATATACTAGTTTATATCCGAAACGAGCATTTAATTTAGGGGTGACGTCTCTACTTACCTCAAATAATTTTATACTATTTTACAGTAACCTGCTACAACATGTCACTACTCCTCTTTCTTCACAAATACTAATGAACTTTCTGTATACGTGTACCAATTTCTCATCTTCTGTACTACATACCGCTACGTGTTTCATCACCGAAACCAGTCAAGATTATCCTCTTATATATATCTACGCACCTACAATACATTCTTATACCAAAAAAGAACAATGACGGCCATCTCTAATCTTCTGTTGAAGCCATTACATCTACATGAGCCCAAACTCACCATTCAAACCAACCGATCATATGATTACCATAGCAACAAACTAGCCTTGTGGTGCAAGAACAGTCTAAAATCAGACAATAGTACTACTACTCCAAGAAGCGACCAAGATTACAAGGTTTCTTGGCAGGAAGAGCTAAAAAGAGCATACCCTTTTGATGAGGATTTATATTTGCAAGAATTGGTAGAGAAGAGATGTGTGGAGAATGTGAGGATGTTGATAGTTGACTCAGTGCAACATGCAAAGGCAGGGCATGCTGGAATGGCACTTGGGATGGCTGAGGTTGCTTATTTCTTGTATAGGAATGTCATGAGATACAATTCTAGAAATCCCAAGTGGTTTAATAGGGATAGGTTTGTTTTGAGTGCTGGCCATGGATCTCTTCTTCAGTATGTTTGCCTTCATCTTGCTGCTTTCCAATCTGTTCAGGTACATATAGAATGTAATGTTTGTCATTTTTTAAGCTTTTAGATTGTTCTATCTATAGCCAGGCTACGGCATCATTACACAGAACTTACCTCGGCATCATTCCCTCCAAGAACTCCCCACCTTGCTCTTGGCTGACTCGAACTCCAACCATCCAACCTCTCTTACCACAAGAGCAACCCACCTTGGCTACCAATTAGCATTAATAAATTTCCTATATATACAATCGGCTCTCTTTCTCAAACTTTACTCTTAGCAACTCCTATGTTTGAAGCAAAATGTTGTCTAATTAGGACACACATTTCAAATGTCTAGAAAAGTTCTATTGCTATTTCATGATGCAATCCACATCGATTAAATGAAAGTGAAGGACCCACAACAACGATAGAACGTCCTGAATATTCTGTACGAAGGAAGGGGTTGGGTTACGAGTGTATTCAATATGATTCTTTTCCTCTATTTGTTACTATGGAAGTAAATTGTTCGTATTTGTTGTTTGCTTTCCGCTTTCCTTTCTCTTTTATTTTATTTTATGGGTTTCCATCTGACAAGAGAGTTCAAAATACTTTACAAGCTGTTAGGGGGAAAACACAAGATCCTTCTGCAATGTTTTTTCCCATACAAACGTACCATTCCGATGGTAACACCACATGGATTCAAGTATTCTGCTTTTTGCATTTTAAAAGGCGGGCATTTTTGCTTTATGTTTTGTCAGGTTCATCAAACAGTTTTTACAAATAATACAAATTAAATAAGCATAGAAGTTTTGTGTGATTCAGATTGAAGACCTTAAACGCTTATGCAAGCTTGGAAGCCGGACTCCTGGGCATCCAGAGAATGGAGTGACAGAAGGCATTGAAGTCACAACGGGTATAGTAAAATGTCACTTTTCTTTTTAAAACACCTGATAGAATTTAGAGCTATATTCTCAATATAGTATGATGATAGTTTTGTCGTAGAATTATGGATTTCTTGTATACATGTCACGCAATCACGATTACAGGAACTCATACTGAAGAAAATCTTGTTAGCTTTGCTTTAAGAGATAGTGATCCCACCAAACTACAAGCCTCTTGGATATGAAGGAACACTTCTAGAAATAAACCTAGGTAAATAGCGCTGGATATCGAATGAAGAGTCCTGCATAACTTGATTTGAAGGCATTGGATTTGTCTGTGTATGATACCACAATGTTGTTCTCTTTCCTCCTTGGATTAAGGAAATCTGATCAGGATAGTCCCAATTTTTGTGTTAAACTACAGGCCCCTTGGGACAAGGTGTCGCTAATGCGGTTGGTCTTGCTTTAGCAGAAGCTCACTTGGCTGCAAGATTTAATAAGCCTGATGTCTCCATTGTTGATCATAGAACGTCAGTTGCTTTACCCTCCCTTTTAATTTGTGGATGAAACCGAACAGCATTTCACTTGGATAATATTTCTTCAGGTATTGCATCATGGGTGATGGCTGTTCTATGGAAGGCATATCAAATGAGGCTGCATCCCTGGCCGCACATTGGAAGCTGCACAAGCTTACATTGATTTATGACGATAACCATAATACCATTGATGGTAGCACTGAACTTACACTTTCAGAAAACATATCCGCACGATTTGAAGCTCTAGGATGGAACACTATCACTGTAGATAACACACAAGGAAATATACAAGCGTTCAAGAATGCACTAATCTCTGCACATAGTGAGACTAAGAAACCAACTTTCATCCGGGTATGGCAGTGTCAGAATTGTGACAATTATTTATGACAAGAAACGCCTTCATTAATTCTTCTGGATGGAGATGCTCTACAATTGAAAAGTTCTCTACTTTCAGGTGAAAACAAGAATAGGGAAACTGTCAAAAAAGGAGGGAACATCAAAAGCTCACCATGGAACCTTTGATGAAGATGATGTAAAGCAAATGAAACAGAAAGTTAAATGGGATGATAGAGAACCATTCCATGTCATTCCTATGGTTTACAGGTTTAGTGTTTGCTGTTTTGCACTTCTATAAGGACAAAGAAGAGCGTCTTATAAGTGCATTTGTTATCAGGGAAATGCAAGAACAAACAGATCTTGGTGGAAGGTTGGAGAAGGAATGGCACTCCAAACTTCATTATTATCAAAGCAAATACCCCGAGGAAGCGGCAGAATTCAAACTTCTCCTTGCTGATGGACTGCTTCCTGGCTGGGAAAGCTCGTTACCGGTAAAATATGCATCTACTTCGTAACTTTTCTACTCTTAAAAACTGAATAAAAAAGAGGTCTCTCTTAGAAGAGACAAAAACCCCTAGAAACTAATTCATCTGAACTGTGTTTGTGGATGCATTCTCAAAGAAAGGCAAATAATTCCAAATCAAATTCAGTCTTTTAAACAGGAGATTATGAAAAGAAATACTTGATACACTAATTGTTCATCAACGAAATCACAATAAGTTAGCAAACACAATTGCTCGTCTCATTGGGTGGTTTCTGAATAATGTCAAGAACTAGGACCAAATTATTTTATCTGAGCTTCGGAGGAGCCAGAAATGCTGTTGATAAGTTTATGGTCAATGTTTGTGTTACATATTTGGTAGCCTTTGGACATTAGATGTTTGCAATTGTTGTTTAAGATGTTTCTTAACAAGATATAGTTTGAGCCTCCATACTTGCTTACTCTTCTTCAACCAGAGTTCTTTATCTAATACTTGTTTACACTATCATCAGAAATGGTCCATGTCTGATCCCGTGGATGCCACCCGAGGATATTCGGGGAAGTGCTTGAATGCGCTCGCTAAAGTGCTTCCTGGACTAATTGGGGGTAGTGCAGACCTTGCCAGCTCAAATCAAGCCTATCTCCATAATCTTGGAGACTTCAAGCAGCCTGATTCCCCGTGGGGCCGAAACATTAGGTATGGAGTCAGGGAACATGCAATGGCTGGAATTTCCAATGGACTTGCGTTGCATGGTGGCGGCTTGATACCATTTGCGGCAACCTTCCTTGTATTCTCAGATTACATGAAGAATTCAATCAGATTATCCGCTCTTAGCCACGCTGGAGTCATCTACATTATGACCCACGACTCGATCGGATTAGGCGAAGACGGACCAACTCATCAACCAGTTGAGCACTTAGCCGGTCTTCGAGCTATTCCCCACTTGCTGCTCTTCCGACCAGCTGATGGCAATGAGACTGCTGGAGCCTATAAGGTAGCTGTTGCAAACAGAGATGTACCTAGTCTTATTGCATTGTCAAGGCAAAAGGTGGCAGCCCATGTGGAAGGAACGTCGGCTGATGCAGTAGAGAAAGGCGGGTACATTGTTAGTGACAATTCCGAGGAACTACCAGAAATCATATTGATTGGCACTGGATCAGAACTGTGTCTGTGTGAAGCCAGCGCGAACGTGCTGAGAAAAGAAGGGAGGAGAGTGAGAGTGGTTTCCCTGGTGTGTTGGAGACTTTTCGATAGGCAGCCTAGGGATTACAAGGAGCTTGTGTTGCCATCAAATGTTTCGAAACGTGTTAGTGTGGAGGCAGGATCACCCTTGGGGTGGAAGGAGTATGTTGGAGATGAAGGCGTTGTGATTGGCGTCGACGACTTTGGGGCTAGCGGACCATATTCAGAAGTATTAAAGAAATATGGTTTCACTGAGGAAAATGTAACCAAGACCGCAAAAACATTGCTTTCCAAATGAAGCTCTATTACTACACTTGTTATTAGAGGCAATATCATACCTTGTCAAGAGATACATTGTATTTTCTTTTAAATGCTAAGAAGGTTTAATGTTCATAATATGTGATTTTAAGATGTATGTGTAAAGAACAAATGCATATTTTAAGATTATTATCTTACAGTTTACAATAATATGATGAATAACCAATAGTAAACAGGATAAACCTGTGTACTTATCTTGGTAAAATATAACAATACATGACTTCTTACAAAAGTTTTGGTTTTTATCCTGTGTTCGGATCTGTTATTGGTGGTGTGTTAGATCCTCCAAAAGTATTGGAAGATGTGACATGACATTTTGGAGATGCAAGCGACATAGCCTTTAACGGACAGTCTTCATTGGCCACATTAGCGTGAGTTACTAGATTTTGTATTTATCTATTTCTTAGTATATATGTTCGGATGCGACTCTCAAAAATAAAGAAAAATATCTCGAGTTCATATTCACAAGTTTTTTTTTCTGTCGCAAATAAAATACAAGCCGCTTGTTAACAATTATATTTGATTTGTGGTTCTAAAAATACGTGATTTATTTCAATACTAATTAATAATCAAGAAAAGATAAGTGTAAGTAAGCAGAAGTGATGGCCAAACCGATGTTACTAAAGAACTGGGGGTTCTCGAGCTCGATAGTCTCGGGGGCCTCGAGGTCAGTCGATGATAGTAGATTATGAACTATAAATGAAGAACAATAAATGAAGAACAATAAACGAAGAACAATAAAGCTGAAGGAGCACATTAAATGAGAAAATCATAATAGAATGTTCTATTGCTGTGAATGTATTGATTCTCCTTTACAAAATGATTGGGGTCTCCTTTCTATAGGAGGAAAAAATTCTAATATAGTACATTTCTAATTATGACAAAGAATATTACTGGTACAACTGTATAACGGTCTAGTACGGATGTGTACTATCTCTGACAAATTCTATCCGTCTTAATCACGTGTCCTTGGGAATTTCTCGCTTTTCCTTGACTGTTGTTGGTTGATTTCCCAATGCACACGCAAGTGTACGTGGTCGACAAGTAATATAGGATTTTAAGTCCAGATATCGTACCCACAGGGACTTGTGATTAACTATCCACTAAACTAAACTCAAACAAATATTTAACTAGAATTAATCTAAAATAGTAAATCAAAAGATTAAATAGACAACTAACTTAAAGATGAATTCAAGGTAAATTGATATTCTAGAGTTATGGGTTGTTAAACAATCACGTTGAGTTTTCGACCTAAATCTTCTAATCAGGTTTATTGATTGACGAGGTTAATATTGCTCGTAGCCTTCTCCCGAAGTACAACTCGCCTATTCAAG